>JAPMOB010198328.1:0-11762 GCA_029875015.1 Lepomis gibbosus
GGGGGGCCTTAAAGAGACAGGAGCATCTACAGCTTGTTTCAGACAGAGGCTGAAATGAAGGCCTACATGAAGAGTCAGTAAAAGACAGAAAATTATTTTTTTGAACTTTAACGCAAAGCTGCCATACAGGAGTCACAGACCTACAATATAGGACTGGAACAGCAGAATAACAGGTCTCCTTTAAACTGTTTTTCTACTAACAGCTCGGTATGATGTCAACCAAATTTCAAACCAAATTTCTATGGTCATTTTCTGCAGGCAGAGAATGCTAGCCACACCCACAAAGGAACAGCAGCCCTATCCCTGCGGCAACCTGGCAAACACATTAGACAATGGCCAATCAGAAGACAGTGGGCTTTGGGAGGGGGGGGGGCTTAAAGAGACAGGAGCATCTGCAGCTTGTTTCAGACAGAGGCTGAAATAAAGGCCTACATGAAGAATAGAATAAGACTTATGGTTAAAGGACCCAGAGCTGAGTGGGATTCACGTCCATAGGTTCCTCTGAGAAGCTTTGAGTCTCACATCTGATCAGCGCGTTGCTGAATTCTTCTTTGATTAAATAATCCCTGGTTTAAATCTTTACCAGTTCTTCTGGATTAAAATCTCGCTCTGTCAGGAAACAGCTTTAATGACATCGGTTTACTCTCAGCGTGCTTCTGCTGCCAGAGCTGAAGCTCACACCGGCGCTGATATCGACAAATGGTCAACGCCACCAGCTTCTACACGTGACCACACACACACACACAGTGGCTGACCCCATGTGACCTCGCTGATGTGAACACATGCTGATCTGGTCCAGAGGGTTTAACGACACGCTGTGATCGATGGTTTCAGAGCTGCTGATTGAAATTGATCTGAATTTAAAGCACTGTGTGTGTGACCTTCTGCACATCAGCTGCTTCCTGTAGCCTTTAGACTTAAGCTCCTCCTCCTTTAATACAGAGTCCTTAACGAGCTAGCACAAAGCTGCAGCTCCTTTGTTCACTGTGAGTGATTCAGGATCCTCAGCTGCTGATTTACTGGAGGTCTCCAGACACAGAAGAAAGTAAATCTGGGATGCAGCCTTCATTAATTAAAGCTGTGATCACATGACCTGGAGATAACCAGCTTGTAAATATGTGTAAATGGGAGCTAATTATGAATCTCCTCACTTTAGCCTTTAACCATCTTCAACTTTCCTGATGCAGGCAGGAAACTGCTGCGTTCTCTCTTTCTGCTTTCACTTTATTATTTTTCACAGTCAGTGGGTTAAATTCTGATTTTACATTGATTCACGTATTCTGTGTGTTTCATCTTCATTCGTTTTAAAGTGCAGCACTTCCTGTCTGAAACGTTCTTTAGGAATAAAGTTTATTATTGTTATTAAAGGGTCAAATTACGCTTTTCCACATTTTATGACTCATCTACAAAGTTATAATGTTGGTTGTTCATGTTAAACATGGCCAACCTTCAAAAAATGAGGTTAAAGCATTTATAAGAAATCTTTGTGAGCAGAACGCTCTGCTTTCGGCTGCTTTTTCTACCAACGGATCTGTAATACGACACCAGGAGCCGGACGGAACCGATGTTCCATATATGGTCATGTGCTCCCACACTAATGGCACGGCAACGCTCCGTCTGCCTGTTCTGCCCTGCAACAACAACAGCCTGGTAACATGCTTCAGGTCTTGGCCAATCAGAAGACAGTGGGCTTTGAGAGGGGGGGGGCTTAAAGAGACAGGAGCATCTACAGCTTGTTCCAGACAGAGGCTGAAGTGAAGGCCTATATGAAGAGTCAGTATAGGAAATATATAATTTTTAAAACTTACAGGAGTCACAGCACTTTGATATAGGACTGGAAATGCAGTATAATAGGTCTCCTTTAAAGGCACATCGACACTCGAGGGGGCGTTCCCGTGTAGATCAGCCCTGGTCATCCTGCAGTGTGACGGGTTTACAGACCAAAACATTCGGCTCGATCAGAAACCTGCGCAGGAAGCGTCCCGACTTCGTCCACAGTTTGATTCTCTTGTTCTTTTGTTTTTCTGTCGACCAGCTGACGACGACAATCTGCCTCCATGTTTTCACGTGAGATTCTGTGAGATCCCCGGAACCGTTTAGTTTAAACGGCGAGTGTGTGGTCCCGAACCGTCTGCTGTGTGTTTTTAAGATTAAAATATTAAAGATTGTTTCGTTCTGTCGTTTGTTCTTAAGATCTACAAATCCTCCGGTGAGCAGCAGCTGTGACACGTCTGACTGTCCTCTTCTCTGCAGACAGCTCACAGTAAAGAAGAACATGACATTTGCTGAGCTGCTGTGATTGAAGCAGCGTGGTGTTCGAGGCATGTAGCTGTCATGTTATAAATGCAGTAAAGTCTCTGAGCTGGTTTCCAGTCCGGAGCAGCTGCAGACTCTCCTCAGATAAACTCTCTGGATTAAAGTTGAACGAAGTTAAAGCGTCTGATGAATGAAACATGGAAGCAAACGCAGCGAGCGAGTCGACTCGTTTATCTCAAAGTGAACCTCTTTTACAGACGTGACCTCCTCTTCCTGTGGCGTTCCTGTACGCTGCAGCTGATTGGCTCCTTCAGGCTGCAGGGGGGTTTTATTACTGCGAGCTCGTCTGAAAGGTTTAATGTTAAACACGGAGTCTCTGCTGCCGTCTTTACACCTGAGGGACAGAAAATCCATCTGTGCTTATTAAATAAATAAGTGTTACACAGTGAAAATCAGAACAGCTGATCTGAGATCTGTTCCATATTCAGATGAAGAACCATGTGTGTGTTCATGAGAACAGAGCTGGATTATTAAGTACTCAGATCTACGGGGTTCCCACTCTTTAGATCATTTTCATCGATGAGCTGGTACACTAATGTTCCTCTCTGTGGAAGTTTATCAGGTCATCTATTACATGTGAAAAAATTATGACAAATTGATCTTGCTTTGTTTTAAGTCTTCTGGCTGCTGCTCGTCTCACTGAACTAAAGATTTTTTTAATTATTTGATCAAAGCCAAACTATTTTTGTCAGTTAAAATAAGGTATAATTTTTTTATTCTGTTCAATTTATTTATATTTCCATTAAGGGGAGCCTTCAGATAAGCAATAGTTTAGAGAGAAAGATTTTTATAGTTTTTGGTTAAAGTAGTAAAATGCTAGTATGTTTGACCCCCCCCCCCCCATCGTTTGTAAGTTAGATGTTATTTAGACTCTGTAGATGGGGTCCCAGGAGCGCGGGGGTCCTGAAACTGCAGCCTCCCGTACTGCAGCTACATAACACTGTTTCAAGCAGCCGTGTCACTTTTCGTGAACCGACCAATCAGAGCCCGGATGGGGCGGGACATTTGAATATATTGACAGATAGGCCTACCTACAGTAGGTGTCATTTAGTCGTCTGAAAAACAGCTTGCGACAAGAAATATTAAATAACAAATGAAACAATGAACAACAAGAAAACATGCAGAACAGAAACAAAGACGAACTTAAGCTAAAACAACAAACTGCTGATTTCTGCATTATATCTTATTATATCTTTATACCACCTTCATTTTGTTTCCCATCACATCAATAAAGACATTTCCTCCATAAACTGGTGCAGAAAATATCTCCAGAATGCAGGAAAGTGTTTAAAGCTCAAACTCTCTTCTGGGGGAGGACACCCCCCCTACTTATTTTAGCATCGAATATTTATTCAACACTACGTTAAAATATCTTCTCGTCTTGTTCTCGTGACCTAACGGTGTTGTCACCCCCCCACCCGCCGCCAGAAAGCTCAGAACTCTGGGAAAGCCCTTTGTGTTAAACCAGAATCAGTTTATCGCACGGTGTTTGCACCTTTACTCACGAAGCTCACGTCCGCCCGCTGTGAGCCGCGGCTGAAACGTTTCGCGTCACATTACGGTCCGTTTTATCGTAACGTAGCTTAGCATTTGAAGAGACGATGCTAGCAAATGAAATCAGTGCTGTTAGCCGGCATTTAGCTGTGTTTGATGCAGCGTATTGTTCTGACTTCATTCTTATCCAAACTCTCTGCATCACACCTGAACCCGTTAACTCCATTCAACCGTTTAAAACGAGCTGAAAACTTTAACCTATAACCCTAATAAAAACTACGTCTCCAGGTTTTCCAGGACCCGTGGGGAAAAAGTACCACAAGAGCTCATTTTAATGACTTGACATTCTGCGGATTAATTTCTTCACACGTAATAGAAGTTCATCAGAAAGGACAGAATCCGCTGAAGAGCTACTTTCTCCTGAATCACAGGTGTTTAACGTGCAGCAGCTGTTGTTTCTGTGTCACTGCACCTGTGTGTGATGTCGTCCACACGATCACATCAAACCAACAGCAGCTGTGAATCTCAGAGGACGCCTGAGAATCCTGCTCTCTGATTGGCTGTCAGGGCTGTTAAAATAAACACAGTTCAGGTCAACAGTCTCACCTGAGTCCCTCTCTCAGAGCTCAGGGTGGGGGGGCGTTGGAGGACCAGAACCCGCCTTCAGGCGCCGTGACGTTGATTTGTGGATCGCTGTCGGGACGTGAAGAGAATTTCAACAAATAGGACAAAACAAGCTTCTGAAGTAAATCTACCAGCTTCAAACTGCTGGTAACCATAGCAACAGGAATGATTACTCACTCAAGGACCTCACAAATCTGCAAGGACCTTTCCAGTCTCCTTAAGGACCACTGAAATCGTCTCAAGGACATCTTGACCCTCGTTAAAGGCGCCTGGAACGTCACTGTGAACCACTGGTTACTCCTTCAGGACTCCTCAAGGATCTCTACACCCTCCTCCAGGACCCAGGACACTCAAACACATTAACTACAGTGAATAAAACCAGGGAAACTGAAGTACAGTATCTTGCACTCTGCACACCAGCTACATTAAACACCGGTAGAAACTCCCCAAGAAGCCCTGGAACCTCTTCAAGGACTCCTGGAACCTTTTCAAGGACTCATGGAAGCTCTTCATCCTTCGTTATGATTAATATTGTGATTGATGACTTTGTGTTCGCTGCTCTTTTTCACTTTATATTAAAAAAGCAAATAAAGAAGGTTTTGAGTTTGTTGCTTCTGAATAAAACCCCTCGGCGGGGAGGTGACTTAACGTGTTGTTAACGTGTTGTTAACGTGTTGTTAACGCGTTGTTAATGTGTTGTTAACGTGTTGTTAACGCATTGTTAACATGTTGTTAACGCATTGTTAACATGTTGTTAACGTGTTGTTAACGCGTTGTTAATGTGTTGTTAACGTGTTGTTAATGTGTTGTTAACGTGTTGTTAACGCATTGTTAACGCATTGTTAACGTGTTGTTAACGTGTTGTTAACGCATTGTTAACGCATTAACGTGTTGTTAACGTGTTGTTAACGCAGTGTTAACGTGTTGTTAACGTATTGTTAACGCATTGTTAACGCATTGTTAACGCATTTTTAACGTGTTGTTAATGCATCGTTAACGTGTTGTTAACTTGTTGTTAACGCATTGTTAACGTGTTGTTAACGTGTTGTTAACGCATTGTTAACGTGTTGTTAACGTGTTGTTAACACAGTGTTAACGTGTTGTTAACGTGTTGTTAACGTATTGTTAACGTATTGTTAACGTATTGTTAACGCATTGTTAACGCATTTTTAACGTGTTGTTAACGCATCGTTAACGTGTTGTTAACGTGTTGTTAACGCATTGTTAACGTGTTGTTAACGTGTTGTTAACGCATTGTTAACGTGTTGTTAACATGTTGTTAACGTGTTGTTAACGTGTTGTGTGTGTTTGCAGGTGAAAGACGAACGGAAAGCTCAGGAGGTGTTCGACCTGGCTGACTACGAGCGCTCAGAGGAGCTGAGGAAGGCAAAGAGTCGCAGCAAGAAGAACCACAGCCGCTTCACCGTGATTCGCCGCAGACACCCGGGAAACAGCGTGAGTCACGTCGGACCCGCGGCCCCGAGGAAGGAGGCGTGACGGGGCTGGTGATTACATGATGTTAGCAACAAGGGCTCCAACTCACAACACAACGTGGGGCGTTTTAAAGAATGCGACCCACATGGGACGTCCCAATTTACACAGCTTAGTATTCAACACTGAGGCCCCGCCCACTCTGCTGCGTTTTGCTTTAAATACAAACACCTTTAGCTCCGTCTGCTCCTCCCGTCCAGACTAAAACGGCGAAGTTTGAAAACGCAGCCGACCCCTTTTTTCATTTAAAAACAGCGGGTAGCATTTTAGTGCGGACGGGTGACAACGGAGGACTTTAGAAACGATGACGTAGCCGCTCACGATCTCCTCTCTGATTGGCTCTTATCAGTCATGCAAAGCAGAAACACGATGCTGCTGACAGAGTTTTGATTTGGTATTTTTATTAAAATATTTTGTACCGAGTAAATAACATTTCCAGTCTGTTTCCCGCCGCTTTAACTCCCGTGTTACATTCAGTAACAGTCACAGCTCCTCATTGGTCCATGCTAAATAAAATCTGCTGTAGTTCTACGTAGAACTTTATTCTTTCGGTAAATCTTCTGTAACTGTGGAACAGACCATCAGCTTCCTGTTTACACGCCCTGCGTTCCTTTTCAGCCGTTTAGATGGAGATCAGCTCTGAAACGCTGCTGTGGACGGAGATCGGATTAAAACTCTGTTTGTAAACTAAAACGGAGCAGTGTGGGCGGGGCCTGAAGGTAACCCAGGGCGTAAAAAGCAACGCCAAGGAGTCTTGACCAAAGGGCCCATGTGTGGCGAGTTGGTAATGCGAAGCATCAGCGCCTTTTTTTTAACGCCACCTCATGAATCACATTCATGCAGTTTAAGCTCTGTGGCTCTATGCCCCTCCCCTCCGCCCGAGGACCGCTGAGGCTGATGGGAACGTCAGCAGTCCTGCAGGTATTTGGTCACAAACCAAAGTCAGAGGATCAATAAAGTTATTACAGTTCATCCTGACAGAACATGAAACCAGGTTTCATCTCCGTCCAACAGCTGCTGAGACGTTTCGTCCTCCTTCAGTCTTTCTGTCTTTATTCGTCTTCGTGTCCTCTGTGCTCAGAGATTACTCTGCCCCGACTGACCCACGCTCAAACCTCATTGGTGGGTTTCCTCCTACATCCGTCTCAGGATTAGTGGATCAGATTTTATATCGCCCGCCCACCCAGCCTCGACTGCAGCGATTGGCCGAGCTGTGTTGTTTTTTTTTTTCCTCTGAAAGGTTTAATCCGCAGAATCCAATTAGTCTGTCAGAGGCCGGGCTCCAGCAGAATAATCCCTGCAAACATGTTAGTCTGCCTCGCTCACCCACCCTCTCTCTCTCTCTCTGCAGTATTAAGGTCCTCTGCGCTTCATTACAGAGCTGCTGACAGCGTGTCGATGAGTTTTACTTATTTCTGTTCTTTAAAATAAAGACAGGGAATCTGAATTACCTCCAGTCGGTGCTGCTCATCCTCGTCCACTTACAGTCACTGAATGACATTCCTCTCGCCGCGACATCAGCTGGAATTAAAATCAAATTACAAACAGCATGAGATGTATTAAACTTCAACTTCACCGATATTTAGGGGCAAAGAACTGCATCCAGTTTTTAGAATTCTAACAGAGTGTGATCTGAAACTAAAGTCTACTTCACCACAAAGAAAATTAGACGTACTGAAGAACTTGAAGTATGTAAAAGAACAAACTGCGGAACCATAGCAACACTAAATAACATCAGCGCTGCTAACGATAACATAAGCAGGACATTAGCAAAGTCCTTATAGAGTCCTGCCACTCGGCAGCCATCTTGGTAACGCCTCCAGGCGGTTATTTCCAACGGGTTCTCATCTCAATGCGTCATAACATACGTGTCAGACAGCGTGACAAAGTATTTCACGCTAAAGGTACCCTTCAGCGTCCGTATGAAACGCCACAATTTGCTACGTCCCAGCAACACAAAGGAGGCTAACCCTACCTGCTAGCTGTAGGGTTAGCCGCTCAACAAGCCTAAAGTCATGCTGCGTTCCATTTACCTTGGAAGTCGGAGGTTGGAGCTGACGTCACACTCGAGTTGCCGGTGTTAACAAGTCGGAAAACCGCACTCGGCCAGCCATTGTTTACAAATAGCAGGTCAGCTATTGATTCGCCGGTTGATTAAAAAAAACGCATTGCGCGGTATTTACTCACACTCTGTGTACGAACATTTCTCTGAGTCACAAGTACACAGAAGTGCGAATAAACAGCAGGAACTACAGCTTTCAGTAACTGTTGATACCCTGACAGCCATCCTGGATCACAAAGTCTGGGCGGCGCAGTTCTCCCAACTTCCCAACTCGGAAATCTGACTTAAGGCGGCGTTCCCGTTGAAATTTCTGACTTTAAACTAGGAAATTCCGACTTCCCGTGTCAAATGGAACGCACCATCAGTGACTTAGGTTTAGGCACTAACATTTCTGATGGTTGTGGCTTCGGGGGGGCTGTCACCACCTTTAGCACGAAAGTAGCGAGATAGCCAGCTAGTGCTAGCTAGCACTTCGGTCTGTACGAGACAGACAGTCTGTATAGTCAGTGTGACTTCCACTGTCCATTTCCAGCTACACCGAGGCTTATTGTTAACCCTTTTCGCTCGCACATCGACGCGCCCCACCTAAAGGGGTGGTTTTGGATTTATTCAGGCACTTTAAAAACATGTATTGAAAGTTTTATTCTTTTTACATGTTTATTTACAGCATTAAACGTTGAAATGTTTATTGCAACAGGCTGTATATTAACTTATTGGGAGAAAACCGGTGGTTCTATGTAAATGCCAAAATGGTTTGATCCTCGTTTCATAACGCCATTGCAAAGCTTCGACTGTGATTGGCTGTGGAATCAGGCTCCGCCTATCGAAGCATTGAATCTTCCACTATTTGGATTCAGCCCTACTATGCATTGCGTAGTAAACACTTACATCAGTGGAACCCCACGATTGGCGAAATACGTTCCCCGCTTCGGCTGTTAAAAGCAGACGATTGGCTTTTTAGAGTGAGAGGCGGGATAACTGCTACCTTTGGCGTTACGACCTTTCCCCATAGAGCTGATTTGAGGATTAAAACATAGAATTCAGTGAAAAACAGTGAAACTGAACATCATCTTCACTTAGGGAAAACTGCACATCGTAGCATGCTAGCTACACTAGGGACACCAAATGGCTTCAATCAAAAAACTGTACTTACATCAGCTACAACGATAACCACTGTCACGACATCAAATGAGTCCGGGTTCCATATCATCGTCATCTTGACGCTCACATAATATTAACACAGATTTTCACAGCATTTTGCTTGAACTTTGCCTTGCCTTGGTCGACAGGTTTGGCCTGAATATCTCTGTTAGTTTAGTTTCAGTCTGGCTGGTTTAGACTGGACATCTAAGTCTTTCTGTATCTGAATCTGTATCAAACACAGTAAAGTTTCATCTGTTTTCAGGCTCCCAACCTTGTGTTTCTGGCTGTGAGTCCAGAGGAAAAGGAATCATGGGTCAACGCCCTCAACGTGGCCATCATCAAAGCCAAGAACCGCATCTTCGACGAGGTGAGAGCGGCCTGTCGGAATAAACCTTGATGAAGCTAATTAAGGGTTAAATAACTTATGTTAACTTAAGTTATGTCATAACCATCCAACACGTTCTCACTCCCGACTCGTCACATTTTGACGATTGGTCAAGGCCCTGTGGCGTCGCTTTTGAACGCCCTGGGTACCGTGTCATTTTTTGACGTTTAAGGTTCCACGGTCAAGTTAGCTTAGCAACAACAAATATGCAACGTCCTGTAAAGTTAGCAACATTATACATGCAACATGCGCTCAGACTTTCAAAATAAAACGCTAGCGGTTTGAAACGGCGCCTTATTAAAGTCTTGAAACGTTGCAGTTTTGTTGGGTTTAGGCACAAAAAGTACTTGGTTATGGTTCGGAAGAGATAATGGTTTGGGTTAAAATAACTACGTAGGTCAGTTATCACGCAAGTTAACTTACGTCACTTGCGTAACTTACGCAATTTATGTAACTTGCCTGACTTAAATAAAAATATGTAATGTTGAACTTTTGCTTTACACGGGACACAAACCTCAGTTTCCTGGTTAAAAGTCGGGGTTCTGGCCCACCATCAACCCCCAACCACCTCCTTACTCAGTCTTTCCTGTTAAATATCATATACCTGCCTTTACTGTCAAAAACTGGCGCTACAATGCTTCCCTCATTGCGTTGAACTTTGACGCTATAGGGATCCCCAGCACGTTACACTGACGGCGATGGGTCTTGACCATGCGTCCATATGAGTCGGGCAGTGAGAACAAGTTGCTCCCGGACATTTTAGAAGGGGCTAGAGTCGATATCTGTGTCTCTGTCCAGGTGACCATCGAGGAGGACAGTGCGCTGGTTCATCCCACCAGAGACCGGGCAAAGATCCCTCATGGCCGCCGGCTGCCGACCAGAGGACACCTCATGGCGGTGGTACGGAGTTCTCTTAAAGTCTTTCTCTCATTTAAACTAATTCCATCTTTCCACCCTTTTTGAAACGTGACATTATTGACATCATCTCGTCTATGACCACTCACCCCAGGCGTCCACCTCGTCCCATGGCATGCTGACTCTGGACCTGGTTGCAGAGGAGGACGGTTTCTCTCCGGACTACGATGGCGCCTCCCGGGAATCCTGGGATAACAGCTTCCCAGACGAGCTGCGGAGGGGGGGTTCGTGTGGACAAGTGGCAGTTGTCGGATCTGGGGGGTGCGGAGTTCGTCAGCGAGCCGGCACCGACGTGTCCAAGCTCCGGGTGACCTCCAAGGAGCCCAAGGTGAAGACCGGCAGTCTGCCCAGGGGAAGTGAGCGGTCCTGGGGCAAACAGTCCCACCTGGAGGCCTGCAAGGTCCACAAGACCCAGCAGGTGCAGGTTGGAAAACAACTCTGGATTTTCTTCTGCTACACTAATCATCACTCATTTTGTCATTTTGTTAATATACATGATTATTTCATGAGTGCATTAATTAGTTAGTGTAGGGCTGAGACTGACCTACATAGCCAGAAGCAAACACGGTAGTACTAGAGATCTGCACAAGCCTAAATCTGAACAGACCTGAACCCCCACCCAACCATAGACTATATTTTTGCTTCTTTTGTTTTAGTGCAGAGACACGGCACTGTGCTGTTTTAGTAAGCTTTTTCATGGGATGTTGGCACTAGAACTCAGTAAGCCAAAGAACATTGGCACATTGGTAGAAGTCGGTTGTTATCATGCAGATGTTTCCCTCCACTTACCACTGAACCACTGATACAAACAGCAGACGTGAACAGAGTGTTACCTTTCAGGTGCTTCAGGCTCAGTCTCGAACGCCACAGCCCGGGAAGAGGTTCAGCATGCAGGGCCGGAGTCGCTGTGCGTCCATGGATGAAGTCCTCTCCTCCAGGTACACAAACACCTGAAACCTAAACAAACCATCACAACACAACTCCTCACCTGACAAAACACCTTCACATTGCAATGTATTAAAAACGTACTTAATCCATCCCCATCAACGTACGTTTACATCTTGAGGAATGACTTCGGAGATCAGCGGCTGTTTGGGAAAATATCACTGCTGCTGTATTCAGGGATTCACTTTAACAAAGACATAATGCTGTAATGGATTATCCATCATCCATCCATCCATCTACGAATTGACCTGTCCATCCATCATCTATCCATCCATTCATCTATCTACCCATTCATCCATCCGTCTTTCCATCCATCATCTACCCATTGCCCTACCCATCCATCATCTATCCATCCATCATCTACCCATCCATCATCTACCCATTGCC
>JAPMOB010198333.1:0-11502 GCA_029875015.1 Lepomis gibbosus
AATCCTGCCCGTGGCCAGTTCCTGGAGCATGAAAATCCTATCCTGCGGTAGTGGGTTGGTCGCAGGGGGGGGTGACCCCCCTGGATGTTCTGGAGATGTAAACAGGGGATTATGTTACGGAAAACCATGATTGGCTGAACTTTTACTGAATGTTGGCCCCTCCCCTGCCAACAGTCCGCCATTTTACCTGGAGGCAGCAAGGATAGGAGCACATGCTACAAACATTTGGGTAACTACAATTGAATAATAATAAATCTGAGTGGATAAATGAATGAGATTAAACATGTTTGTGTAGTTTTTTTCCATTGGCTTGTAGATTACATGCATCATATGCAACTAACCAGAAATGATATTCAACTGTTAGCTAAATCAGCATTGGCATCTTGACTGACAAGTTTATCGCCCTGTACTGTCTCAGTACTAACTTTTGCTTGTTTGTCATTCTTTTCAGAGTTACAAACAAATGTGAAGTCTGGTTTCAAAATTCATTGTGACTCAAGTTTGAGATCATAAGTCTAACTGAAAATTTTCAACTCAAGCAAGAAAATTGCATGATGCTGTGTCACAATAGCCTATCAGCATTAAGATTGTCCAGACATCACAGACAAATAACAAATAGACAATAAAATCAAGGCCATAAGTCAGTCTTCATGTAATTAAGACTGATAAAATTATAATTGTCTACTTTTCCTGTCACAAATCTGGCAGTAGTCAACTTATATATAGTGTTAGAGTAGGACTGAATGTGGTTTTCAACAGCTTTAAAGGAAAACCTTTTTCACTGGTTTGAGTCCGTAGCCTTAGACTAAGGATTTAAAAGTTACTAAAAGGTACTGAAAAACAGTTCAATAAACTGGTGTCAGTCAACAAGCCCAGGACCTCTAAGGCTAAGGATGTTAGCTATAGCTGAACATGTGAGATTAAAACATGATAATTTAACAGGTAAATATTATTTCTGGTTAGTTCAGTACACCTTTGCCATCTACAAGCCAATGAAAGAACTACACAAACACTTTAAATCCTATTCATTTACATTCAAATTCATTGATTTCCAATCGTAGTTACCCAAATGTTTGTAGCATGTGCTCCCATCCTTGCTGCCTCCAGGTAAAATGGCCGACTGTCAAACAGGAAGTGGAAGAATCTAATCTGATTTATCCAAGAGGGAACCCAGACTGTACTAAGTGGGGTGCAGTAGAAAGGGGGGTGCTTTGTTCATTTCCACAGCAGACGTGACATGACATGACATACCAGGCTCTAATTAGACATTATTACATACAAGTATGTATATTCTCTCTTCATTTAGAAAGTTTAGGTGCAGAATCTTCCTTAATTGGTCTTGAAAACTGCACCAGACATTTCTTACACACTGAGATAATGTTCAGGGTCAAAGCAGAAGTCTTGACTCTAATCTTAATATTCTTTCAATAGTAACACTGCTCATCAAACTAAGACAGAATTACTTTTTAACTTGTTCCTTTTTGATCAAAACTGTCCCTTTTCCTCTGCGGTGACACAGTTTCTTTGTATTTTTGTGCTCAGACGCCGCATGCGTGAAATCAGCGAGCCTACGGTCATCATTAAGACAGTAAATCTGCATATTCCCTTTTTCTTTTTAAACAGTACAGTAGCCCAAGGAAAGACAATACCCAGCCACTCTTCAATTATTTATTCTCACATCACCCCCAAAAGATGACAAATGCTAATTCTGGTCCATTCCCCAGCTGGGCACCCAAGTGCTCATTAGTTTTAAAGAAGGTTAATCCATTTAGGTTTTGCATATTGATATGCCAATTATGTCTAATCGTGGAATAGGCATCCGTCAAGGTAATAGTGCATAAACACATGCAGGAACATTAGGGAGAAGTCAACGTTATAATAAAGTAGGTGTTAATTGGTGAGGGAAGGACTGTCGGCTAACTCATGTGTGTAATGTACGGCCGGGTGAGGCGGGAGGAAGGGGAGGAGAAGGGGGTTTCATCAGATTTCCCCCCCCCTCAAAATCAAGTCGTTTGCAAACCCCATGCTGCGAGGTCTCTGGGTGTCGTGCCCAAACACTCGACTGAAGAGGAGGGTCACAAGGGTAGAGAAAATGTTTTTTAGGCCCTGTGTCCACCAAAGCGTTTTTTTCTGACGCCAGCATTTTTTTCAATTCATTCCAAACGCCAGGAGCGTGACGAGGCGCTGAGCGTCTTTTCCGTGCTAGGTGCTGAGCGTCGAGCGTTTTTTTCTGGTCGCCGAGAGTTGAAAAATGTTCAACTTTGGGGGAAACGCTGTGCTCGTCAATGTCACTTTTTACACAGCTGTCCAATTACAGTAGAGGAGGGGCAGGACAAATACTACACCGTAGCAACGGTTACTATCCTGGAACCCTGCCTCATCTAACCTCCGCTAGCGGACCAAAAGGTAGTAGGCTACTCGCCGAACCACGGCGAGTCCGTCCTTTCTCTCAATACTTCTCTTCATACAGCGCAAGGGCCAGAGCAAGTAGCCTACTCTGGTGTTGAAATTTTTACATCAAGTAACGTTAGGAAGAACTACTTGCAACCACGGATTTCATGTATCATAGTAACCAAAGCAGTCGGAAAAAAAATACATAAAAAACGCTGCGCCTCAAAAACGCCCGCTAGCGCTCCCTGCTGGGCCTTTTGAGAAGAGCAGTTGGCATTTTCAGCTGGCAAAAAACGCTTTGGTGGACACGGGGCCTAAGAGAGTTTTCTGGAAAGTTTAGATCTGATGACTTTCAGGTCAAAAGACATTTAGCAACCAGTAATTCATTTACTACTTGATTTACTGCTTCATGTTGAAATGTAGTCGGTGAAATGCTGCCAAAACAACAGTTACATGAAATACAGAATAATTTGTCCTTTGTTAATAAAAAAACAACATATGTGTTCTTCTCCAACTCTGAAGATGATTTTTACAGAGTAACCACTCTGTAAATATCATCGCCTCATTGGCTGCTGGCAGTGAGAGCTGATCCCAGTGTTTCTATGAAGCGATGAACGTCGCTGAAGGAGTTGTAGAGCGGCACCGGAGCGATCCGCAGCACACTGGGCTCCCTCATGTCACACTTAACAACACAAAATGACAAAGTTAAAGTTGATCAAAAAGACAAACCTGCCTATGCTGTGACCATTCTGATTTTCAACTCCTCTCCTCTAAAGCATCCACTAAGATCTACTCACAGCGACGCCTCTCTTCTCCAGCTCCTGGAACACCTTTCGGATGTGGACAGAGAAGGAGAGCGAGAGCTGACAGCCTCTCTGCTGAGGGTCAGAGGGCGTGATGATGCGGACGTGAGGTTTGTGGGGCTGGGTGGGGTCCTCGGAGTAATAATGCTGGATCAGGTACTCCAGGTAACCTGTTAACAGGAGGGACTTCTTGCGCAAAGCCTGCATACTGGTCATGTTAAACACCTGGCAAAATAAAACATGAATCACTTCTCAAAAAGCTTCATATCTATGCTGACCCAAAGTGAAAGTATTCCTTAGTAGATAGAATTGATAAATAAACCATTTTTTCACTGACTGCTTGTTCTGTTTTAGAACACAGGAGGAATCTCAGTGGTTGATTATGGGGAAGTTCATTCATTGATAAATCAGTGCACTGCAGTACCTCCAAACTGGCCTGCAGGGGGCAGACCAGAAGCACGGGCTGGTTCGACAGTCTGAAGCCGCTGACTCCAGGCTGCAGCTCCATAACTGAGAACACATTAAAAAAACACGTACAGTACAAAGAACCTGTGCAAATTAAAGGGTTTACCTAAGAAAAGACAAATGTGGGGATAGATGAGGGAAGTGATTAGGGTTCAGTACTGTACTGCAGCTGTGTAATAACCAATAACACCACAAGATGGCAGCATACAGCAACCTTAAAATAAAGTTTGTACAGCAGGGTGCGGCTGGGTGTCACACTAACATGATAGGTAGACTGGGAATTATAAACACAGAGATCTCCTTTTACCGTTATTCATCTGGAACCGAGTCTTCAGCTTGTGTCCCCACCATCCCATCAGCCTGGAGGAGACAAGAAAAGAAAATGAAGTGAACAGTTTTAAGCATCACATTTTATATAAAAAAAACAAAACAGTAGCTCTACTGCTGCCTATTCGGCTGCATTGTGAACATTTTTTACTTTAGTAAGATTTTGAATGCTTTTACATAAGCAAACTATCTTAATTCATCTTCCACCACTGATTAAATCACAACAGATATATCCTCAGACAGTAGTTTGTTCACGTATGTAAACAGTGTGGGAGCTCTCACGCAGGTTTGATGGTGTCTTTATGTTTCTCGTGGATAAATGCCCCGGCCAGGCCACCAGCACCTGAATTTATATACTGTGAGAAGACAAGTCAGTCATCGCGTGTACAGTGTTGTTCTCATATTCAGTCAATCGTGGGACTGATCTCGGCCACAGAAAGCAGGTCCTGTCAGCTGACCTTGTAGGAGCACCAGCAGGCAAAGTCGACTCCCCATTCGTGAAGCTTCAGCTCGGCGTTTCCCGCAGCGTGGGCACAATCAAAACCCACATAGCAACCCTATTGGACAAAAAGGAAAAGATTATTAGTGTCTCAGAAACTTCCGTATGTAATGTAAGTTTCAATCAATCGATATCAAGTTTTGGGTTTGTTTGTTTTTCCTCTGCTGATAAAGTAAACTTTATTTAATCCCCTTGTGGCATCTGCATGTGCTGATGTTACCTTCCTCTGTCCGGCCTCAGTGATGGCGGCCATGTTGAACAGCTGGCCTGTGTAATACTGAACTCCGCTGAACATCACCACAGCAATGGAGTCGCCCTCTTTCTCGATCACCTCCAGGATCTCCTCTGTTCTCAGAGTCTCTTCTCCCTGAAGGGCCGGCAGAGTCATTGATCAGATTGTTTCCAGTGTGTTCAGATTTTGTTTACTGGGGGACAGTACAGGACTGGGGCAGGCATGACGCATTAAGAGGTCAGTTCTGGATGACAGATTGCAGAGAATATAAGCTGTGTGGCGCCAGTACCGGTCTGGGTGACAGCAACAGCATGCTGGTCTTAGGGTCGAATCCTCGCAGTCGGATCTGAGACTCTACAGCGTACTGAGGACAGGAGAGACGAGGGAGGAGAAACTCTCAGCATAAGAAAAGACCAGAGTTATATTCAAGAGTTTTGTTGTGGTAATCATTTAATGCTTTTGTGTCTTGTTTTAATACTTGATTTTATTTTGCTTCTAGTTCATTAAGCTGCATTTATGACGTTTTAACCAAACTTTTCTGGTTTCACCTGATACAAGTTTAAGCGTATTGAGTTAATCTTGCTCCATAATAAATTATCTTAAAATATCCACTTGTATAAAGCAGCCACTTTAGAAGGTAAGTTACATAACACCAGTGGTGGAAGTACAAGTAGTAATACCACACTGTCCTTCATGGGTGTTACAACTGTTGAACCACATTTGCATTGTGTAAAATAAACTTGGCTAACTAGATAGCAGACAGGCAGCTTTAAACATCCAGATATAACTTTCACAGTCACAAAGTTTTCTTTTGAGCTAGGGTAAAAGTGCAGAAATAGTACAACCTGGAAGTAAAACAGGATTTCTAGGTTAGTTTAAGTACACGAAGACACAGAAAGTCCAGCAGCAAAGGAAGGATTTTACAGAAAATTGATGTTTTAGTGTTGGTATGTGGAACCTAGACCCAGAACGAGCCAACATTTACTCACATGGTCTGAGGGAAAGGCCTTGTCCTCTAGAAGGATTTTGTGCCGAGCTGCGGTGGGATTGTAGAAGGAAAGCTGTGATGACAAGATGATGATGATGACATGAAATACAGTGATATGGCAAATGACAGGGTTTTCACTTATTATGAAGTTTACAAGTAACCAAGGAAGGTTAAAATAAAACAAGAATTGGATAACTATGACCTGGGTGAACCTTCACAGACAAAGTTCACAGGTGCTTTTCGACACACCAAAACTACCATCACAAGTATCAATTTCCCATTTCTTGGGTGTGATCATGAACTTTTGACAATTGTTTGCATATAAAGAGCTTGTGTTTTGGCATGCACCACATATAATCCAAGGGAAAATGACTGTATCTCACCAGTAGAAGGTGTAAATTAACTGTCAGGCCGTTCATCAGAGCCACCTCCTCAGTTTTAGCTCCTGTAAGAAACGGAGCAAAGCAACACGAGTCATCTTCTGATTTCATTCATCAACCTTTCAGTGACTTGCTCAAGGACTTGAGCTTTATTTTAATTTCTAACAACGTGATATTTACTAAAAATCAGAAGATGCAGTTGAGACACTCCAATAAAGGACAGAGACAAGTGACAGTTCAGACATCTGACAACATCCGTCTAATTATTCCTAAACACAGTATTTACTGGATTAGTAAGGTGAAATCTTATCTCTTATTTTGTAATATTCATAATGCTTAGCGCAAATTGTTTCTGCCTAGTGAGGACAGCCTGTTATGAACATATTTTCTAATAAAAAACAGATACAGTGTGGAGCCGTGAGTGAAGAAGAGAGAAGATTCATTCTTAGTTTCAGTTTACAAAGCAGGTTTTCTTGCTAACTATATAATACTTTTAGGGTGATGTTTTTATTGTATTTTTTCATTTTATTGGTTCTTTGTTTGCAATTTAATGTTTCGCAGAAGAAGTTATGTCTCATGTTATCAACAGTATGTTCATGTGAGCTGGGCACATGACACAGTACATAACACAACTTACTGCCATGCATGATGAAAGTGTGCAAACACTTTCTTTTCTTGTTTTGGATCTCCTAACATTTCGTGGTACCTCCCTAGAATAAAAGTTTTGCTTTTCATTAAAGAAATCTCTCACAAGAGGTATTAAGATTATTAAAAAGGCTGAAACAATTAGCTAAGTTGTTTTCAGCTTCTCAAAATGTGAGGTGTGAAATGTGTTTTCTGACAAAACAAGTAGGTGGAAGATGTCATCTTGGCCTATGGAAAGTCGCAATGGACATTTTTCTTACTATTTTCTGACATCAGTAGACTAAACAATTAATAATTTCATCATAAAAACAATCAAAGGACTAGTTTATAATATGTAATAATGTTGGTTTCAGCCCTAAGGAATCCTACCAGGGCGAATGAACTCTGAGATGATCTGAGAATGAACTGAAAATCACCAACTAGCAAGATATCTATTAAAAGTGAACTTACACGCAATAACTAACCTGTGAGCAACATTTCTAAACAAATTACTTCAAGAACGCTGCAGCCCGCCCACCTACACAGACAGTGTGTGCAGGTAACTGCAGATTTGTTTTTAAAGTCCTTCATGTGTACTTTAGACCCTACAAAAAGTGCAGTGACCTGAACAAGCAGCTTCACAGAAAAAGTATGAAAACATGGCAAAACAGGTGTATGGAGCCTTACATGCACTTACAGATTAACACAGCGGAGGAGAAGCCATGAACGAAGCTGGGGATTAAAGAATTCAACTGCTTTGTATTCACGTCTGTTTGATTGGCATTTACATTCAAATGTTTTCGGTAAGTATAACAATGGTTAATGAATAAAATATTAGAATCACTGGACCGGTCGTGGCGACAGCAGGGCAGACAGCTTCCAAATAGCTTTATTATTTATGTTTTTTATTTTGAAAATAAATTCTCCTTTTTTTGTCTTGTGTGTCTTTCCCATCAGTTTTTGTATTTCATTTCATTCTCCTTCCCCCTCAATTAATATTTTTCCTCTAGTGTCACGTCTGTGTGTGTTTAACATAATGGTGCAGCTGTTTTTTCCAGGACAATCTTGAAAAGGACATTTAGACCTCAGGAGACAGCCCCGGTGTGATCCCCAAATCTTAGCCACATGTGACAGTAGCCAGAACCAGCTCCTGCTTGTATCTGTAGGAACGTTGGCTGCATGTGTTCATAATTTCTCCTTTCCTTATTAGTAAAGTTAGAAAACAGGACAAACTCTTAATAACGTGATCTTCTCTATTAGAACAGCCTATGAGAAGCCAGGGCTCGGTAGCTTCCTGGTTTGAACCATCATAGCTCTTTAGGCTGAGAGGAAAAGCAATTAGTCCGAGTAAAGGCATAAGCAGGTAAAGCATTTATAACATACTATGTGTGTCTTACCAACAACGTTAGCCATGAGTTCCTCTATGTTGTTTTCAGCCCATGCCCAAGGTCTAGAGCCCTCTGTGTGACCATGGACACCCCTGTAAAAAAGTTTATTTTATGAACTGTAACTTTAATATTTATGTCTTTTTGAAATCCTTTAGGCAAATGTAGAATATAAGAGTGAACATACATTGTGGCCCACTTCTCCAGTTCCTCTTCCAGGTACTTCCTCGCCATTTTGGGCTGAAGCCCCAACGAGTTTCCCACAAGGTAGATGCATTCTTTGGTGCCATCGACCAGCGAGAGATCAGCTACAGAGACATCAAAGAGGAACTAAAGCAAATCATTTTCATACGATGAAGTGACTGAGCTACTACGTATCCAGATAATATCCGGCACGTTCATGCACTATTTTTGACTCACAAGGAGGCAAATCAGCTATTTTAGGCACCAGGAACTTCTCTCTGAGATGTCTCAGTGTGTCATGTTCGTCGAGGTACGCGGCCACTTCTGCAGAGGTCGGGCTGCAGCCCAGCGAGGCTGAAACTCGCTTTAAAGTTTCTCTCAAGGTTGAGCCAATGAGCGGGTCCATTACTGCGGGACTGGGCTGCTGCTTGCCTGCAGAGAGAGGAAGTACAAATTTTTTTTATTACAAAGAAACCTCAAAGAATCGATTGTTCTTACTACAGAAATCCATTAATTGTGATTATTTGTCTGTCACCCAACCTCTCATGATTAAACGTAAAGGCTTCAAATGTCAAGTGAATTTTCATATGGCATTCTGTTGTTCTATTATCAGTCACTCTTGAACCCTCCTGTGACCGTGTCTGCTTATCAGAAGAGCTCAGGATATATGTTTTATCTAGAGCCTACAGGCTATGATGTTTGTCACATTAACGTGTGCTAATGTTAATTTTGTTTCTCCAGTCAAAAACGTTTCGGGACCTAAGAAAAACAGGCTTTTATAAGCATGGCCATCATGCATTTTTCAGTTTAAGCAATACTTTGAAACTGTTACAATCAAGTACCAGCATGTTTACTGCTGAAATTCACCAAAGATTGGAGTCACAGCATAACCTGCACCTGCTGTTAACAGAGCGTATATCAGGAAAAGTTAATGTTCCAGGATCCAAAACTGTGATTGTATTTGTAGTTTCATACATGTGTGCATTATACACACATTTGACAACGTACTGTATAAGAAATACATGTGTGACAGAAAGGTTATGTCATGATTAGGCTTCGTCTCCTCCCCCTCCCTTGTGTTTTCCCAATTTTCTCTTCCCTGCTGTCTCTGTCAGTCTTGTCTGTCAGGTCCTGTGTGTGTGTGTGTGGGCACATGTCCGGTCCAGGCTCATCACCACCTCCAGCTTCTCGCACATGTGGCTCATCAACAATCAACTCCTGCAGTGAAATACTCTGGTCCAGCTCCCGCTCTTCGCCAGTTTACCTCTTGTGGTATATTCCTCCAGCCAACTCTCCTCGTTCTAGCTGAGTAATTTGTGACCTGTACCTAACTTCTTGTTTTCCGTTTGCCACAGTCAATCCCATGTGTGAGTCGCTGCCTGCCCGCTTACCGGTACCTGCCTGCTTGCCTGCCACCCACCTGCCAATCTGTCCGCCCTGAACTGTGCTTCTGACGCCAACGCTGGAATCCCGCCCGACTTGGAAGTCTCAGCCCTCTCCCCTACTCTCTGGCCATTCCTGAGCACTCTTGCCTGTGTTCTAATCATCAGCCTAGTGTCAGCTTCTGAATCCTTCTAGTTAAACCTAACAGGTTACACATAAAACCTCAAATGTCCATCTTTTACTTTTAAATGTCCATTTCCAATTTTATCATAAAGCATCTATTTCATCAAAACTCTGTTGACTCTAAATATTAGCTGCAATTTGTCACTGTACTGTTAAAAAAAATAAAAAGGTGGTCTGTTTCACACACATAGCCTATGATAGTCTTCTACTTTAGAACCACAGTTACAGTGATTTAGTTTTACTTTAAAAAGGTGTTTTGTCTGCAAAAGCTTACCCGAAAGGTCAGTCAGTTCTATGGCTTAAATAGCTGCTTTTACCTTTAAACTATTTTTATTGCTACTTATATACATTCTATCAGTCTACAGTCACATTTACACAATCTACTTTCACCTCCACACATACAGTTCAATGTGCAGATTTGCTAAGCTATAACAACACCAGTCCTTTTTTTTTTTTTTTACAGTCCAATCAGTTGCTTTGGTTTACACTAAACATTGCCTATTTTGTGTACTGAGAGATGTAACTCACGGTTTGCAGATGAGCCTCCTCTCTGCAGACAGCAGTCGGACTGAGTGATTCCACTGCCCTGGAAAATGCTCTTTAACCTCAGCGTGTGCGCAGCCTAAAGTTAATCATTGTCCTAATAAACCAACCTCAAGCTTGAGACAAAACCAGCGCTGAACATGTCCTTTATCTCTTCATGGATCCGACTAATTCCTGTTATTAAATGGCCTTCAACGCAACAGGCAGACTTCCTCATTTTCGTGGTTTCATTTTCGTGTGTGTAAATTGAAACCCCACAGTCCTTTACACATGCTGTAAGGGAAAAAACAGTGTTGAGCAGTAATCTGCTGATGTAACTGCTTCCACAGCAGGGATTTGCTCCCATTCAGCAACAAGAGTATGCCTTATGTGAAGTCCAGCATGCATCACGTTAAGTCAGCGCTCCAAAGTGCCGCATGAACGCACCTACTGTTTGGAATGCCGCATATCCATCACAAAACGCAGCAATCAGCTGACATGATCGGCATTGTTTGAAGTTTTAAAGGCATACAACAATTTATACCAATACCAAAAAGTTTATTTTTAAACTGCATTATATCATGTTATTTTGATGATGTCTCATAACAGTTGTTTGTTATAACGTTTGTTCATGTTAAGTGTTGCTGAAAGAAGAAGAATATCGTTCTATCACTGATGCTGGGTGATAAGGTCTACTTACAGCTGGTGATCCAGTTCCTCCCAAAGGAGAAAAAATAACATCCTAAAGGTACTGGCTGATGTTGAGGTCAGGGCTTTCTTTCTGCAGGCCAGTCAAGTTCTTCAAACTAGGCAAAACCCATTTCTTTACTGAGATGACTTTGCGCACTGGGGTGTCGTCATGTCGAAACAGGAAAGAGACAAACATTATACAAAGTTGGATGCACAGTGTCCATATATAATAGGCCTATAGTGTATTTGTCCTTATGTCAAGTAGAATACTTTAGCTAAATGTAACTGCTCTTGCGCATGTTGCTAAACTAACTTTAACTCACTGCAGCCACAAACACAGGAGATAGTCATCAAGTCAACAAACTATATCACTAATGTGCGTCACTGAGCAGTGCACTATATTGACTTAAGGTTAGCTGATATTTCTCAATTCTCAACATCAGACAC
>JAPMOB010198342.1:0-13201 GCA_029875015.1 Lepomis gibbosus
ACTGGACACTGACCTATTAATAACACTTTATGGATAATGCTTGGTTGAACAGCTCATTCTGCAGTGCAGTTGTTGATATGTAATGCTACACAATGATATACTGTATCTGCTCCCATTTCCTCTTGTCAGTGGTGTGATGGTGTATCATTGTAGATCTGCAGCTGCAGCTCAGCTCTAGGTTTTCTGCTGTATGGCTTAGAGGGGGACAGTATTAAGCAGTTCTAGTCAGCCTGTACATCTTAAACTGGTTTAAGTGGAGACCGCAGCTGTCAGCGTCTGGCAGAGTGTGGCACAGGAACCCTCTTGTGATATGTGTGCCAGCATGAGTCACTAAAGATGAGCTGCATCTGTTTTACTCCTGTTTGATTATTGTATCGCTGTGCTGCCCTTAGTACCTGCCCGATACCATTACATAGCACATACATCAGCTGCCATCATCACAGTATGGACCCCCCCCCCCAGTGTAAAAAATGAGTGTACAGCAAATCTAGCAGCACAGATCAGAAAATAAAGGCTCTGCATTTGACACGGTCTAGCTGCTGGTACTTAATACATGACCTTGGTGGAAAGAATTGTTCAGAATGCGTCTGTCATTGCTAGAAGACAAAGCCAAGAGAGAGGGTCACCCATCACATCAGACAACGCTCCCATTATAAATGGGCTTTTGGACAAAACAGTTGCAGCCTCAGGGGATTCATCTTAAAGCTGAGAGAGTTTGCAGTCTGTGAGGAGGGGGGTTGCTTGTCTTAGTCCTGGCCCTAGGTTGTACTGGTGTTTACATAAACTCATCAGCTCTAGCTTATAACTGGAGATGGCAAAGCTACTGTCAAAATCCAATTCCAGCGTACTCATCCTTTTCTTTAAGTTGTAGCCACTGATGTAATCCTATGGGATGCCTCAGCTCCGGTCGTTTCTGTCAGCTGTGGATTAATTTACCACCACAACAAAATACAGTGGTGTGAAAAAGTGTTTTTACCACCTTCTGCATTTCTTATTTTTTGCATATTTGTCACACTGAAATGTTTGAGATCATCAAACAAATTGAAATATTAGACAAAGATAACACAAGTAAACCCAAAATGCAGTTTTAAAAGGTTTTCATTATTAAGGAGGAAAAAATCAAACCCACATGGCCCTGTGTGAAAAAGTGATACCCGCCCTTGTTAAAACATAATCAACTGTGGTTTATCACATCTTTGAAAAGCTGATTTCAAATTCTCTAGCCACACCCAGGCCTGATTACTGCCACACCAGTTCTCAATCAGGAAATCACTTAAAAAGGACCTGCATGACAAAGTGAAGTAGACCAAAAGATCCTCAAAAGCTAGACATGCTGTGATCCAAAGAAATTCAGGAACAAATGAGAAACATTGGAGTTTGAGATTTATGAATCTGGAAAGGTTATAAGGCCATTTCTAAAGCTCTGGGACTCCAGTGAACCACAGTTAACCATTATCCACAAATGACATGGAACACTAGTGAAACTTCCCAGGAGTGGCCGGCCTACCAAATTACCCCAAGAGCGCAGCGACGACTCATCAAGAGGTCACAGAAAAACCCACAGCAACATCGGAAGAACTGCAGGCTTCACTTGGCTCAGATAAGGTCAGTGTTCATGGCTCCACCATAAGAAAGAGACTGGAGTCAAACTTGATGATGGTGTGTCCCATTACATCTGGTGTAAAAGTAACACAGCATTTCAGAAAAGGAACATCATACCAACAGTAAAATATGGTGGTGGTAGTATGGTGGTGTGGGGCTGCTTCAGGACCTGGAAGACTTGCTGCAGGAAATGGAACCATGAATTCTGCTGTCTACCAAAAAATCCTGAAGGAGAATGTCTTGCCCTTTGTTCATGACATCAAGCTGAAGCACACTTGTGTTCTGCAGCAGGACAATGATCCAAAACACACCAGCAAGTCCACCTCTGAATGGCTTAAAAAAGACTTTGGAGTGGCCTAGTAAAAGTCCTGACCTGAATCCGATGAAGATGTTGTGGCATGACCTTAAAAAAAATAAAAAAATAAAAAAAAAGTTAATGCACGAAAACCCTCAGATGTGCCTGAATTACAACAATTCTACAACGATTCCTACAAAATTCCTCCAGAGCACTATAAAAGACTCATTGCCAGTTGTTGCTGCTAAGGGTGCCCAAACACTTATTAGGTTCAGGGGGCAATCACTTTTTTGCACAGGGATTGGATTTTTTCCCCCTTTAATAATAAAAACCATTTAAAAACTGCATTTTTTTTTACTTGTGTTGTCTTTGTATAATATTTTGTTTGATCTGAAACTTTTCAGTGTGACAAAATCAGGAAGGGTGCAACACAGATTTTTAAAGCCATAAGCAACATGGAGTGTCTGAGATGCTGTTCAGTTCTGGGAGGTGTAGGAAGTAATTCTTTTTAATTTGTTATTACATGGTACTTTCTACAGGCAGTCAGATAATCAGACTGGTTTTATTTGGAGCTGAAAGACAGTAATTTTTTTTTTAATTGATTATTGCAGAGCCTTTTCCCACTTCAACTTTGATGTACTGTAGTTGTAGAAATTATTAGCAACATTTCAGACATGCTCCAAATAAAGTGGTTTGGATAATCTGGATAAACGATCGGTGCGTTTACAACCTGACGACCACAAAAATCAGAGTCAGGTCGTCACTGAGCCTGGCAGATTACCTTATTCGAAGAGGCCCCCGACTCTCTCAGACAGTACTCCCTTTTGTCAGTTGTATCAGAAAAACAGTAAACACAGACGAGTCGGAGGAACTCTGAAGGAGTAACATAAAAACACCCCTGACCCCCCCATGAGTTCTCCCTCCTTTCATAGCCCCTGCACTCATTTACTCGCTCTCTCTGTTCAAGCAAACAGGTGGCTTTTTGATGCCGTCCTGGGTGGCAGTTACACACTCGTGCTGTTCATTCTGACTCTGCCCTTTTTTGTCTTGGCTGTC
Organism: Lepomis gibbosus; assembly: GCA_029875015.1. NCBI lineage: Eukaryota > Metazoa > Chordata > Actinopteri > Centrarchiformes > Centrarchidae > Lepomis > Lepomis gibbosus. Next base: position 2,954 of record JAPMOB010198342.1, read on the forward strand.
TGACGCCCACGCAGATTCAGTACAGGATTCATGGTGCAAGAGCCAACAGCATACACTAGTTTCTTAGAAATCAGGAGAGAGGGCCAGAGAGAGGGTGTTCTTATTTATGAGCTCCCACCTGCCAATACGCACTGGCTGGGTGGAGTTAATGCTGAAGGGGGGAGTGTTTCATCTTCTGTATGCTAGGCAGTCACCAAAAAACAACAAAGAGAAGCATGTAATCTAAATAATGACACCAGGCTGCAAAGTTTCAGTGTTCAAGGCTGCTTACTCACTACACGTCTCAAGCTTTCCAGCAATTCACAACCTTCTGTCAGGACGCAAAACAAGCTCTATCAAAACATTTATGTCACTATAAAACATACAGGACATCACTCTTAGCAGTCTTTAACCAGTCTGCATCTGCCAGTTAAAGGACTCCATGTTGACTCCCACCTCCTCCTCAGGTTGTACCAGAGCATTATTCAGCCCATCCCAGGATAATTGCCTTTCCCACACCCAACCTAGCAGAGCTAAACATTTTGGCCATTACACATTTCAACCTCGAAAGCACAGGACATCACACAACCACCCAGTCACCATCTTACCCCCCTGCCCTCTGGGCGCAGGTACCGGGCACTGAGGTGGATCATTGTATGTTGTTAAAGTGTGCTGCTGTCGTCTGATGTGTACACTGCTATGAAAGGGAAGTCTAAAGTAACTCTGCCCACTGACTGAAATATACAGGCTTCTTAAAGAATCCTAAAAACATGTCTTCAGTTTCGGTGGTAGACCTTATATAAATAAGTTTACCACCAGTGTGGCTTTTGTGTGGGTGGACACATATATATTTTTGGATAAAAGTTAGCAATAGCTGTTTCCTCTTGATATTCAATTAAAAATTTGAGCATTTTCAAATATGACCAACTGACCACTGAAGCCTTATTCAAACAAAGGGGCACTAAAACAATAGAATCACTTGAGGTTTATGATGTCTTTGACAGTATCTACCAAACTCCATCAAATCAGAGGAGCAGTGCAGCATTAATTTACCGCTGCATGCAGCACATAAAGTGGGCTCAGTACATCATCTGCATCTGTGACCTTACTGTTATGTAATGCACTAGCAGGAATTAATCACTGCACTCAAACTGTGGGATGAAAACACAGCAACAACAACACAGTGCTAACTGTAACAGCTCCCAGGCATTAACAGCTGCCTTGTTTATGGGGGTAATGTCACACAGCTCCTAGTTAACACCTCTGGTGTTGTTAATGTTACCTGTCCATTAGCAGCAGCTGGAGCTACAGTGTGATCTGTGGTGCCACAGGCTGGGCTGAGCCAGACACCGGTCACTTCCTCCGTGATATTAAAGGAGAGGTCTGCTGTTTGTTGTTTATGGTAGCGTATTGATCACAGCTGTCGACATTATGAAACATAAGTAACGAGTGTGACAACTGAGAGCAATCTATCCAGAAACACTTACATTACCCGTTAGGAATTATTGCCTGTGTACTTCACACTTCTTGGCCCATTTAGTTTGCGTTGGATATTTTTCGGCCCACCATTCGTCTCTCTGTCTGTCACTAGAGAAGGAAACTAGTGTTGGACAGATAGTCGAGCAAGTTATCGTAACAAATACTGATAGATACTGACAGAACAAATTAGTCCCGATGAAGGTTTTTAACACATGAAAATGCTCATCTTTGTCACCCGATTATCATCAAATCTATAAAAGAGCTATTATCACATGGGTTGAGCCCTGTGTTCTAGACAATAACCCTGTAAACACAAAAGTGCCAGTTCAACATATAGTATCTAAAGGCAACAGTGCAGTGATCCAGGGAAAGAAGCAGTTTTAATCCCTTGTGTTACGCTTACCTAGCAGTGGAAGGGTTAAAGTATAGGCTGGGGATCGTTCCAATTACTTCAACATAACTGCAGCAACTCCCATTTACCCAATCCCATTTAATGACTAGGAAAAAGCCATCACCTTAACACTTTGTGAATGCTGCGTACTACTGGATCCAAACTCTGCTCTCTGTGAGTTGGAACATCTCCATGGATTGTATGTTCTGTAGTGCAGAATTTACTACACCACTGATAACCAGTCTCATCGTCTGTGATCCCTAACACGTAGAGACATGCATTGCATTATGTACAGTGTATGCATCAGGGTACGTGTGTTACATCAGTGAAAATATAAATTGTGGGTATTTTTCTCTCTCCTCACCATCAAAGGTCTGTCTTGAAGAAGAAATCTAAATCTCAATGAAAGCACATGATTAATTGATCATTGCGTTTTACAAAGCTTTGATTTGTCATGGTGTTCAGGGGTGAATGTTGGGGGACTTGACGTGAACTCTGCTTCACACTTGGTTCACTTTTAAGTATGAATACTTTTGATACAAACATCAAAGGCTGACAGAAGTGTGAATGTCTTTACTTTTCTCTGGAACGTTTGATTCTTGACAGAACCCTGTCAGACCAGAACAGTAGCTGTGTTACAGCCCCGATCCTTTCATATTCTTCTTAACATGCAGAAAGACTTAAAATGGGTCACTGACTGTTGGATTTGGTTGGGCATACCTGAGTAAAATGGTTTCTTTATCACTGGCAAAGTGTTCAAGTGAGAGAGCTGTTTTGGGGAGAATGTGGATCACAAAAGTGAAATAAATTAACTTGTCAGATTATTTTTGTTGGCCATTTTATGAGTTTATTAGTGAGCCAATAGTATAGACATGAAGTGGGGAGAGAAAAGGGAATGACATGCAACAAGAGGTCCTCAGCCAGACATAAACCGGAATGTTATGGTTCGTGCTCGGTGCCCCAAAATCATCTTTATTTAAAGTCTTTGGTAGATGGGTTTGATGCTGCACATGCTCAAACAAGTCAATTGAAAGGAAATTAAGTGGCAACTATTTTTATCCTTGAATAAAATGCCAAACTTTGCAGCTTCTGGGTTCCCAAATTAAAGGATTTGCTGATTTTCTTAGTCGTGTATGACAGTGAAAGAAATATGAGTTTTGGTTTGTTGGTTGAACAAAACAAGCAGTTTGAAGATGACACTTTTGGGCTCTGTGAAATTGTGAAAAGCATTTTCAAAACATCAATTGATTTAATCGAGAAAGTAATTGTGAAATGAATCTATAATGAAAACAACCGTTGGTTGATAGGTGTTTCTGGAGTTTTGACCTCTTACTCCCTTCGCCAGGCAGCTGCGGAGTACCGTAGAAACCCGTACTCTGAATGTCTGTAATATACAGACAGAGGCATGAATACCAGACTGCGTTAACATTTTAATACAGATAGTAAGATAAAAAGTGGACTATTTGGGCAACTGGTTTCTAGGTTGGTGTATTTCAGATTTTTTGGAGAATTTGTGTCAACAAACGTCGGCATTTCCACAGCGCAAAGCTCTGACTTCACTGCTCCGTGTTTATCTGATGGTTCTGCTTGATTTGTTCTTAAACCGTGATGTTTGTTCTCTCAACCCCAGCTGGCTGAAGCGAACTTTATCATGAGCAGCTTGCACAGCATGTCAGTAGTTTTCTAGAGTGGATGTATTAAGGGAACTGGTTTCAGTTTCTCATTGAGCAAATATGCTGAAAATGTTCTTCAGACTTCCAAATGTTTGGGCCAATAGCTCGGGTGACCTTCTCTGGCAGAGCCGGCCGGCTGCCCACACACGAGTATGTGTGATAAGAATCTGTTGATAAGGCTTTATACTGGAGAGACTCTGTGTGTGACATTGTTTTCTAGCTGTTTGTTTTATACTGCTTGTGTACGGCATATTGTTTCTGGGTCAGAGTTTGTCACGTGGCCTGCAGCTTTAACTGTGGCCACGAGTCTAAACCTCTGTTCAGCCTCTACCTGTTGTTTCTGACTCCACCGTTGGATGGTAGCATGTTAGCGCGTGACGTCTTACTGGCTTCTGGTGCGACTCCAGCTGTCAGAGCTCAGCTCATACGACAAAGAGGGATCAAAACACATCATGTATCAGAGAACGGATGAGTATCTTAAAACTAACGCTAAGCTGTGCGTGTGACAGGCAGTCAGCTGAGTGGGAGGGTTTTCAGTACATCATCTGTGTAACATCAGTTCAGGACAGTACATGCAGAATACATGTATGATTTCACAATAAGTTGTTACTATAATATCAATTCATTAATGTTAGACTGGTCTGAGAGCCTCATTTTGATTCCCTTTGGAGATCATTGTTGGCAAAATGAGGTAAAAAATGCCAAAACAAGAAAGACAGTGTTCTGATTTGCTAATGAGATCTTCCAGCAGGAGAGAAGGGGCAGCACATGTAACAAATAAAAGTCTCCATGATAGATGAATCACATTACACTGAAGATATTAGAGTTCAATGAGCCTTAATACGCCTTCATCTGCGCCTATTAATGGATACAAAGCACTGACTTGAAACTTCAGGTGGTTTTTCCAATCCACTATTCAATCTGTCTGTTTATCTACAAAATATATTTTTATATCTGTGTGTGAAAGTGACAGACTGCATCCTGAGGTGTGTATGTGGTAGTCCTGGTAGTCGTAAAGTCTCCTGCTGTGTGTGTTTTGGTCTGTATTCTGTGTACTGTATGTGAGAGAGAGAGAGGGAGAGAGAGAGAGAGACGAGTCAGCATGCAGGTCCTTCACGCATCACAGGACTCAACTGTCAAAGTGTGGAAGCTGATGCACCAGTGATGACTTACTTTAGTCTGGGACACGCTGGGCACAACTGAAAGACAAAGAGCGAGCGGCGGGGGGCGCATAGGGAGAATGTTAATAGACTGGATCAAACCGGTCAAGTTTTTATCCTTCCGGGCTTTTGTCCAATGAGATTCTGAGAGAGTTTAAAGAGGGGGTATTATGGAAAACAAGGGCCTGGGCTGTTGGAGGATGAAGCTGAACGAGCTGTTCTGAGCATCACCACCAGAGAAGATGTTGAAGGTCTAATTTTAATTAATTACAGATGGTCTTCAGACGTGAAGACAAGGTGCAGACGGTAACACCACCACAGTCAGTGCGGAGGTTCATGTTAATATGTGGGCTGATGCTAAAATGAGCTTCCAGTCCCAAAGGCTTTCCCTCATCCACTCCTGCTCATTCTCCCATTTCATGTCTGTGCCAGTCTTGTAAATCCAATGGTTATGTCTTGTGTTTTCATGTGTAGACATAAGGAGCTAAAAAATAATGTGTTTACCCCCCCTCACACTCACACTCGCTCTCATGCACTTACTGTATATACGAGATTTTATATCTTTGTTGACATACCTGCCTATGTACAGTACCTTTAACCAGAGAGGATTAAGTTCACTCTAAAAACAAGTGTTATTGGTAAAACTAATTCATAAACAGTTGCGGCAAGTCAGGAAAGTCTGGGGGCATCTGGTGGATGGATGGAGAACAGCCATAAACAGATATGGAGGCGTGTGAATGTGGCTGCAGACAGAGAGGCAGACAATATAATATGACTATAAAAGAATCAAATCATCATGATTAAAAGTTATTATTTCCTGCTTCTTTTGTTTCCACATATTTATCTTATTATTATTTAGATATTATTATAGATATTTTGAATTCCAGAATTTGTATGGTTAAATTATATATTTTGATGTATTTTTATTTATATAATTATTTATTTCATAATGTTATTTTTCAGTGGCCTTCAGTCCAGTTAGAGGAAAAGCTTTTAAAATGTTCCCAAAGTACATTTTAGTTTGCAGAATAAATTGTGCCCATCAGAGAAACACAACATGCGCTCCCTCCAGGACTCATCGGTAGTCTTTTATTGTTCTCTAGGTAAATACGTATGACAGCATGTTCTGTGTCACTGCATTATATTACTCAACACAAATGGGTTAAAGATCACATTTCCTGCCATCTCATTTAGATTTGGCTCTCTAAAATGACCTCATACAGCTAGAACATAGTAAGTTAGAATCATGGCTGTTGTCTCTTGATGAAATTAAGAAGCTATGCTCTGTGCCAATAAGCAATAAGCATAACTCATGCACTGGGGGGGGTTCATGTCAGGTCAGATCGCCTGAAACATGACTTTTTTCCATTTACAAAGATAGTTGTGTCTGCAAAGGTTTGAATTTAGACGTTGATAAGTGTCCTTACCTAAAGTATATTAGTTTCACTGTGTGTGTGCAGTGTTTACTATTTTGGATGAAGTAGTCAGAATGAGGTACAGTAGGAGTTTAAAAAAATTACAACAACTTGATATCTTCCACAAGACCAGAGATTAAAAACAGCAAATCAGCTTCTCAACAATTCACATGTACTCTGGAGCTTCTCTAAAATAGTTAGCTCGTTAACTCGGTCGCTAATGGGACAATAAGTTCAAACAGTTTGTTCTGTGCAATCGACTGCTGTCTCGCAGCTGTCTGCAAACATTTCCTCTTTTATGAAGCAGTTTTTACTCCGGCAGAGGAGGTTAAATAAAAGTAGATGGTGCAACACAGCTAACAAGTTATGAGAGCTTCAACCATTCATTTTGAAGTTGCTTTAAAATTTGCTTAATTTGACAGAATGACTTGTTTAGGACTGAAAACAGAAAGAAGACTTTGGAGATCTTCACTTGGGACTTGAGTAGAGACTTCATAGCAAGATTAGCATCTTATTTGTGACTTGCAGAGTAATGACTTTTCTCCAGATAATGTTTTGATTAAATCATTATCTCCGCATAACTTCCAGGATTATTGGAAAAAAGCTTTTCCGAGATTCACAACACAGAACTGACCTGTTAATTTACCGTCATCTGATTTAGCAGAAACAATACTGGTAAAGCGTAAAGAGATCTGTCTTCTGCGTCCGGCTCACAGCAACACACTGAGTCAGCAGCAGATAGATAGCAGAACGTAGCAGATATGTCACACATTATTTCCCTCACCTTACCTAATCGCCTCTAGGCGAGTCAGCGGCTCATTTAGAGGGAATGAGAATGTCATATGTCAGATGTCATTTGTGGTTATCGCTAATGAGAACGGCTGGACGTGCACCCAGGCTCCACACCCATAATGCTCAACACACCTCTTGACTTATAAGCATCTCTAGCTCCAGAAATAGCAACAGTGGTTTTGTAATGTGTCAGGCCTCCCTGCTGCACTGCAGCACACCCACATGTTCTCACTGCCGCTGATAACCAAGCAGCTGGGAAGCTTTCTACCACTGATCTGAATGCGGAAGTTAGCCGGCTCTGCTAGGATGCTTTTGATTTGTAGATAAGTGATGCAATTTTCAATCAATATTCGGCTGCATTAGCTGCGTGGATCTCATGTCTGGAATATATAGGACATTAGTCCTGCAGGTTGAGCATCGTTAACTCCTTGATGCCTGAATTTATCTACGATAAAATAAATAAAAAAATAAGTATGATGCAAGTTAGCTACAACAGGCATAAACGAGAAACCAGTGCTTGCAAAAGGTTCCCAGGTACGTATTGATTATGCGCAAACAGGCAATGCATATGCTATCTCAGCTGCAGTCTGACAGGAAGAGGTTTGATGCGAATTTGCGACACTCTGCGTTAAGGGCTTAAAGCCCATACTTGTCATACTTTCCTCTACCACTACGGTTATTTCTTAATAAGTCATCTGGACTTTTTTCTGCAGCAGCGTAGCTTCCAGCACACAGAGCTAACATAGCTCTGAGGCTGTGAATAGTTGCTTTGTTTGTGCAGCGTTGACTGTGGCACAGCAGAGCGCCATTGTTCTGCCTTTAACACACTGTGGTTTCTATACTGACCAGAATGATGCATCGTGGGTGACAGAGGCACTCTCCTGAGACAGCACTAGGTTTGTGTCAACACTGCATGTCTGACTAAAAGCTGTCTTTTAATAGTCCATTTCACTGAAACACAGCAAACTATCCCAGTCACTGTGACGAAATGATTGTAGTGGATTTAAGTTTGAGGGGCCGCTGTCACTCCACACTTCAACTCCTCCGGATAAATTTATCAGGGCACAGGTCAATCTGTTTTGTGAGATGCTCAAATAGATTTTACAGGAGACATTTGGGAAGTCTATGGAGAAGTGCTTTTGTGCTCTACAATCACATTTTCTCTGTTACTGACCAACTGAATCATTCCAGATAATATTGTTCAACCTGGACCCTATTTTCTCTTGTTTTTGCGTCTAAGTGAGTAATGGGGACAGCAATTTTTAAAATTGGTCCAGTACTGAGCGAACCCGTCTGCAGGCAACACGGCTGCAACGTCATTTTTCACTATAGTTTACATCCACTAAAGTCCTTGTTTTAGCCACTGACAGGCTCAGATTGGTATCTGATAACATTATGTCATTAACCAGAAACAGTAACAAAATCGCTCTTGTCAAAGCCACCAGACTCCACAAATAGTCATTTTCAACGTACTTCAAGATCAACGTACTTCATTCAGACTCGAGAGAATCAAACCATTTTCTCTGTTAGTCTTTCCACGGTAACAGCGATCACCAATACAGTTAGATGTGAAAATATTCTGCCTCTACATTCTAGCTCCCCGCTGCCTCTCTGATGCCTGACCTCCCTCTAGCTCCTCTCCCATTTTCTTAAATTAGATACCAATAGCCTGTGTTCATTAACTCATGCCACAAAGACCACCCGCTGCTGGCACAAACCTTAATATTTTGAAACACCTTGAATGTTTGGAGCTGTCCTACCTTATATCTCCTGGGTCAGTTTGTCCAATAAAAGCTTCCACCTCATGTACAAGGATGTTTTCATGGCTCTTATAATAAGATCAAATGTTTAGTACTTAATAGTTACTAATCATTTGTTTCACACTTTAAATCCATTAAAGCAGAGAAAATACAGACTGTGCATTATTTAAAGTGGTAATGAGCAGAACTGAAGAATGTAGAAAGCAGCGGCGTCTGATGTTTAAAGTGCTGACTGGCCTCAGTGATAGATCAAATGAAAACACGGCAGAGCACGAGTCATTATGAGAGCAGGCAGATGAGGTGTGTATACACAGTGAGGTAATCTAGCCTTGAATATGATGCACCGGCCCTGACACCTGCTCTCTGCGCTGAAATCCTACAGCGAGCCTTCAGTCTTTGAGGGTTTCCCATCCAATCACACTTCCTCTGTCATTTCACTTCTGTGGAAATGTTGCCAAATCTAATGGTGTTGTTGGTTTTCATGTGCAGGCATGCAAACAGAGCTGAGACAATCTCCTTCCCTTTTTGTAATCTTCTCTGTTAATATTTGTGTTGGTGATAAGATAATGTTTTTTGCTTTAGAGTAGCAATGTAAAGGATTACACTTCTTTGCTTCATACTAAGGATTGTTTAGGCATGCATCTGGTCCAGACTTAAATTAATATTGTCAGAGAGAGATTGTCAGTCTGTGACGAAGGAGAAAATTTTGGATCAGTGCACCCACATTTGGCATGTCGCTTTGTATATACACTGACCCTGACACATAAAGGTGATGAATGTTAGTCTAATATTTACCCCTCCTTCAGCTCTAGTTTGGTCTCCACCAACTCCTGAGATAAACACATGGCTCTTTGTCTCTAACTTGCTTGGTGCTGTGCAGGTAGTGTTTCACTGAAACAGCTGCTGCTGGAAACCAAGAGCAGAGTTTGAGTGCTGTAAAACCAAGAAAATGAGCTAAGAGAGGCCCAGAAAAGCTTTGCAGAGTTGAGGGCAACTGCAGAGATTGGTGATGATTCTCTGTGGGTATGTCGGAGTTACACCTTGCACATTACACATAACCATTTCCTGTAGGGCTACAACTGACCAACAGAGATCAGCTTTTCCCAAAGCCCAAGGTGACGTCAGCAAACATCCTTGTTTTATCCACATCATTAAAATAGTTTGTAAATAATTCAATTGTCGACAACTAATCAATTTTAAAGTGTAGCTTTAATTAAATTGACACAGAATAATCAAAATAATTTAGTGGAGTCTGGACAAACACTGCATGCCTCAACATCCCAGTTAATATTAGCTCATCTGAGGTGGTTTGGGTTGTCCGTCGTGCTTTTGCGGTAGGCCACATACGTTTCGTTTTACGGTGGATGGACTGTAAAATTACAGAATTGTTGGTTTCTTTTAAAGAGGTGATATTATAGTAATTTGCAGGTTCAAAATCTTAATTAGGGTTTGTACCAGAACAGGTTTACATTGTTTCATTTTCAAAAACCACCATATTTTTCTCATACTGCACATTGCAGCAGCTCCTCTTTTCACCCTGTGTGTTGTACGCTCCGCTCTTGAGCTACAGAGTGATGCATCTTACTTGTACAAAATCTT
>JAPMOB010198350.1:0-14667 GCA_029875015.1 Lepomis gibbosus
AGGAATAATATGTAAACTGCCTTGTGTGTAATACCTGTTCTTCTTTAGAAATGTGAATAGTAAATAGAGCAAAGAACAGATGATAAGCAGCAGTTATAGCCACTAGCAATTCGATGCAAATGTGCTCTTATTTATCCCAAGCAGGTAGACATGCTTTCCCTTCCACCGTAGAACTATAAACTATGTTTTGTAGCAGGCCAGACAGATCAACAGCGCGCAGGTCGTGTGGGGGCTGCTGCGAGTAAAAACAACTGCATCTGTGTATACACCACCACTACCTCAGACATGTATACATTTCTACGCCAGACAGTGAGAGATCCCTGCAAGTGGAAAATGTGCGTCTGTTTATTTTAATAGTCACACTTGGTGTTTTTGGCAAATGCTTCCAAAATATGGTGGGGACTTAATTTATCATGAGGGTTACACATTGATTCTAGTTTCCACAAAATGCAGCGACACGGAGCTGCCAGTGCTGAACTGGGGGAAAGGCAAACGGGCGAGCGTAGGAAATTGTAACTAGTGTAGTCTTAATAATAGGTTTTCTCCCATATTTTGTTGTGAGTCGGCGCTCAGTTATGTCCAGAAAAAGTTATCATCGTTGTTCACTTACAGTGTTTGCATATTTTTAGTTTAGACTCCCCAGATGATTAAGCAAACTGCTTTAGGGCAAAGACGTATAGAAGGCACCTGATGTTGACATGAAGAACTTCTCCCTCCAACTCCAATTCAGTTTTATTTGTTTCTGTTGTCTTTGGGTTAGTTTTGAGCTAATGCAAAAGACATACCCGCTGTCTGCTGACTGGTGTTGTTGTTGGCAGGACAAGGACACCCTCCCCCTCCTCTTCCTCGGCTGTGACAGACGGGGAAGAAGGAAGAGGGTAGGAGGGGAAAATCCTAACATGCTGAACTGAGTGCTCATGCTGCACTGTTTAGACGGATGGAAGGCGTCGGAGGACTGAGCGGATAAGAAAACCCTCGCTTAATGTCTGGAAAACAGGACCTGACAAAATGTCATTGGGCTTGTGTAGTTGTAGTTCTTTCCAATCACCTATTTGGCGCACTTGACCCGTGCAGATCCCTTAAAAGCTGTGGACTCTTTATTTCATCAATCCATTTGCCACCTCTCTGTCTCTCCCTATCAATCTCTGCCCTCTGCCTCTGGCCTTGTGGTTTGTATCAGGTCTGTGAATGTGTTTAGAGGTATTTACAGGGGTCAGGACTTTGAGCTTAACGTGTTTCACATCCAGCACTTTCAGCAGCTTATGCTTTTTTTTGTTGTTGTCTGGGCAGCCAAAGTCCCTGTGTAGTTCTGTTCATGGCTAGGCCAAGCAAACTGAAGGGACCAGACTTGATTTGGAGCAGACTGTAGCTCCGTCTAGGTATTGTTTGGAGAGCAAGAATGAAAATGAGACAGTTAATAATGGGAATCCTGCTGAATATCTGTCTTCTGGAGTTCCCATCAGGCAGCAAAGCTCTGTCTGTAATGTGAGCTCAACCCAGCTGGACCTTCAAAGGCCAAACGTCAGCTGTGTGTGTGTGGATGTAAGGGGTTGAGGGGCTCAGCAACTGAAGCGTGTGTTGACATTTGGTTTGAGAAATCAAGCCCCCCAACCCCCAACCACAACCATCCCGCCTTCAGCCGCTCTCAGCCCTGACCTCGACGCCCTGGTGCTTTTGAGCTTTTGAGACCACGAGACAGAGAATGAGAGCGTGTGAGAAACAGAGCGCTGATGTTTGCTTTCTTTTGTATCGGCAGATCGCAGAATTATTCAGTGTGACTTGAAAGCTCCATCGTCCGCTAAATGCTGCTTTGAAGTGATTTGAAAGTGTGTTTTCCAAATTCTGTCAAACATTTGAGGCCTCTCCTGGGTACCACGTCCACACTCAAATTTCAAAGTCCTTCAATGAAGCCTTTGATAAATGAGGGAAATAAGCTGTCCCTTTTAGCTTTCATTTTAGTAACACCCACTCTATGTTTGTTGTCGGGAGATAAATAAGATCTTTTTGCCACTTTAAGTGGTGAAAGACGCTAAATTGATCAGACACCCCCCAAGGCATTTTAACGTGGGCCTTTGTAAGTGCACTTGAAAGCCCCGGCAGTAAAGGATGGAAGACTCTGATAGTGTTTGTGGGGTTTTTCTCTTGTCAGTTAGCAGCTATGGACTCTCTCCAGAACATGACACATCCAACCCTTTTAGCGCCAACAGCCTGTTTAAGATCATGTTGATGTTATTCTAAGCATAAAAGCCTCACTTAAATTTGAAACAATGGCGTAGCTTTGATTTTGGCATTAATTTCAACCAACATTATTTTGTTTATTTTCGCTCGTTTTCTCATGGCAGCATCAGTGTCAGATTTAATAATAGGATATAACTTGAACACATGTCTGCATGGAGGCTTTAAGCTGTTTGTGTGACTGAGCTATCTGTCTGTGCCTTTGCGTGCTTTTCTGTTTGTCTTTCTGTTGATTATGTTTATTGATGCAGCTGTCCACTGTTTTGGTTTAAAGAGCTGTCTGTCCTCTGCTTGTGTGTGTCCAACCATACAGTGTTGCTTGTTGCCGTGTTTTTGCACAAATCTCCCTTCCCGCCTTACCAGAGAGGATTCTTCTGCAATGACAACAGCATCAGGCTGCCCTATAAGGGCAGCACAGTGTCGTCCACCATCCTCACAGCTGTGGGTTTCACTGTGCCCGTGGTCTCAGTAAGTCCTGCTGTGGTACTTCAAGAGAACTTGAGAGCATATGTTGGGACACTGTATCCATCCAACGGTTGGCTTGTGAGACCTTTAAAAGACATAATTGGTTCAACAGGCTCTGACTGACACTCAGTGGTTTTGCATGTTGTACCTCATTAGCTGTAAATCATGTATAATACTGACAGCCATTTTCCAAAGTTACTGTACATTATCATAAGCTTTCAGGCTGATTTCCTACCCCTGGAGCTTTAGGCAGCCATTGCTTTCCATTTATTTCACTAGAAAATGTATTAACTGTTTAAGTAATTTATAAACTAAAACTATCAAGTATTTGCTGAGCTTGAAGTTTCACTCTTGACTTTAACAAATTGTTATTTATAAGGATGCAAATGCTAATTACTTTTCTGGAATAATTGAATAATCATTTATGCTATAAAATGTCAGAAAATAATGCAAAATGCCCATTACAATTTTCCAAAACCCAAGTTAACTTATTTAAATTACTTGTTTTGTCTGAACAGAATCCAAAAAATCCAAAAAAATCCTCTGTCTACAAGTAAACAGAGGATTTAGCTGCTTTTCTAGTTTTTATATCACTTACATTTAAAAATCTTTGGGTTTTTTGGATTGTTTCTCACTTTCGGTTATAAAGAGCAGGTAATATCAAGACTTGAGGTTGGGCTCTTGTACCCTGTTTTGGCTATTTGCCATTATTAAGTTGACTATTGCCACAAGACAATAATGCTGATTGTGAGATGTCTTTATTTTAGGTTCCTTTTACTTCCAAATGTCTGCCTCTTCATTGTCATTCAATAGTGAAATGAATGGAAATGGCAGCTTGGAGAGTTAAGAGATCAGTCTAGAAACATAGGGGAAATGGCAATCATTAAAGTAAAGAGTACATGAGTAGTGGTTAACAGGCTAAAACACAACAAAACAAACAAGTTTGGTCCATTAATACACCCAAAGGTCTGCTCAAAAGGCACCACTAATACTGAATATTTAGCAACATTGGAGTCATTATTTCTTGATTAGTCACTGCCTCAGAAGTCAATACCTCAGAATGGATGGAGCTGGTCCCAGATGTTCCCTCGTTGCCTCTTGCTTGTACCTACGACCTTTGTAATTTGCGTATTATTAACCCAGCACCTCCATCTCTCTCTCTCTCTCTATCTCTCCTTCACACATCCCCACCCCCCTTCTTTCTCTCTGTGCCGCTCACTGCTTCTTCACACTAGCTGGCCTGCCTTTCTTGGTCATTGAGACCAGTGCTGTTCAGCCTTACCATAGAGGGTTTTACTGCGATGATGAGTCCATCAAGTACCCGGCCAAAAATGGAGACACCATTAGCGACGGTGTACTTAGCGCCACTGGCATTCTTATCACCATCCTCTCTGTAAGTCACCTCACTCTGATTACTAATGTCATCATCACTCTTTATATTTCAGCAGCCTTCACCATTACTAGCAGCACTCACTGACACTGTTGATCACATCATTTCTCATCCTTAACGCATTGTAGTTATTCTGAAAAAGCCCAGTAGGGGTTCTAATTTGTTTATGGTTACAATAACATTTTCAAGAATATATAATAATGTGATAATTATACATATACATGTTCATGTTTTTCTCCAACCAAACCACACACATTCCTGCTGCACCTATGTTCAGAGAAATACACACTCATTTAGAGGGCTTTATGTCACTGTTGATTCATTGTGGTTGTAAATTGAGATCCTACAGATTTCTGAAACAAGACCTCTCCATACCTGTGGGGTATCAGTACCCCTGATTGGCTTCAGATTCACGTTCTAGATAAAAAAACAGTCAACAACATTTGTCATAGGCTTTTCCTTTGGGGGCTTAAGATGACTCAGTTGATAAAGGCACTTGAGCAAATAAAGTGTTGAGTAGTTTGTTGCATTCTCCCGGGAGAAAACACTGGGGATGAAGCCAAAATCTGCACACTAAACCATCATCCCAAAATCTCTCCATGTGCCACTGCGCAGAGGCACAGAAGCACCCTGTCGGCTTCAGATATTTTTCTGCCACGGGTTTGATACATGCTTCCATTTTCCAACTTATAATCAGCCTAGTAATGACTAGCATTTCAGTTAGACTCAACACATATAACTGCGACCCAAAGTGTTTTATCTGACTTTTTTTTTACTTTGAGTACATGGCTGTGTACTGGTCTTTGAACTCTCTGAAAACACTTCTGAATTCACAGAAGTACTGTGGCTCAAAAATCCAGTGTAGATACTGACATGCACCCTCTGTTGTGCTGCTGTGGCCAATGTAGACAAGGTCCACTCTGTAGCGACCTGGTCCGTGTACTTTGCGGCCAATGGATTTTCGTTTTGAAACGAAAACAAGAAAAATTAAAAACAGCTCGTTTCCCAATTACTATTAGTAAATAGGGAAACAAAAAACGGGAAACAAACAGTTTTTCTTTTTGATATTAAAAAACGGAAATTGAAAAAAAATCTTGTTATCCTATTTCCTTTGATGTGTTTATAGATGGAAACCGGAAATTCAAATACGAGTGTATAAATCTTATTCCTCAATTTTGCTTTAGGTTTTTTTGGTGACCCGGAAGCTGCAGTAAGCGGCTTGGGGCACTGTAGCCTATATGCGCGCTTCACAGACTGTGTGCATGCACTTTCCTTCAACACAGAGTGGTCGTATGAGATCACCATGGTCCGGACCTCAGTAATTATGTAGGCTATGTATGTATGTATGTATGTATGTATGTACTGTATGTATGTATAATAATAAAAGGAATAATAGAAAGATTAAATTGCGAGAAACAATTTCTGCCATTGCATAGGCTATATAAAGTCATTCGAATAAAACACATTTGTGCAAGTCCCCTTAAATGAACGGCATAAGGGCGCAGCTGATTATTAAGCCTCTACCATAATTTCTTCATTAGCTCCTCTAAATTGTTTTGAATTCTGTTTCCTCTGTATGTCCTGTCAAGTTCATAAATACAGTTTTTAGTATTGCTGCATAAATGTCCAAGGGTATTTGCTGTGACATAATTGCACCCATGGAAACATTAAAAAATGACTGACAGTGTATACAGCGTATCCCGTATACAGCGTGCTAGCGTATAAAACCCAGGTGTTTTATAACATTAACTCAGCTCTCCTTATTAGCTAGGCTCTGATGCTAATAAGTTCTTTAAGCTGGGCCTAGCATATTGTGGCCGGGTGCCACAAATAAATGAACGTATGGGAAACACTGCTGACAGCAGCCTCTCTAAAAAGTAAACATTTAGACAAAACATTAATACATCAACACAATAATGAAATCACCTGGAAAGTTATAGGGCCGGTAGAGGTGGGATAAATCTGAGAAAATCTTTAGTTGGGTTGAGTGCGGGTGGACTATTATGCCTACATGATTATTCAGATAGGCTATTGTCAGAGCCGATCCGGCGCCTTACCAATGTAGCTCCTATAATCATGACAAAACAGTGCAAACAGCTGCTTACATCAAATTCGTAGTCTGCAATATCAACCAGAGCATTCAGCACTAACCTGCTGTATTTTATGTAGCCGTTTAGTAACAATAGTGCCCATTACGCAGTCTGTAGCCTACATGTAATTCAGTGTTCCTCCCTGTCAATACGGGGTGCTGCAGCACCCTCCACACCCCCTTTACAATTGTAATTAAGTAATAGGCTGTGTTTCCACCTTGCTATGGCCTGAATTAAAACAACACGGTAAGAATGCACAGGTTAAAATGCGCTTTTTGTAGTCCGTCTTCGTAACATAAGATATGCAACTCCAAACTCCTGACTTCGGGGCGTATGCAATAGGCCCACAACCGCTTACTTGGCTGCTTACCATAGCTTCCGGGTCATCAAAAAATCCCAAAACAAAATTGAGGTATACAATTTACACACTCGTATTTGAATTTCCATTTTCCATCCATAAACATATCAAAGAAAATCGTTTTCCGTTTTTTAATATAAAAACAAAAAACAGTTTGTTTCCCGTTTTTCGTTTCCCTATTTACTAATAGTAATTGGGAAACAGGCCATTTTTCTTTATTCTTTTTTTCTTTTCAAAACAAAAAATCCGTTGGCCGCAAAGTACACAGACCCAAAATGAAACCCAACCCTACACCCTGACACCCTTTATCAAACCCACCCACATCCACACCTAAGAATGGAAAAACACATACAAAGAGAGAAAACACATACAAAGAGAGAAAATCACTGTACCAGTCTTATAATTACAAGTTTAGATTTGCTTTGACGTAATCTAAATCGTAAATAATTTGCTCATTGGACTGTAAGAACTTAGCAACCCCTTAGCAACAACCTACTAAAACTCTAAAAAAAAACACGAAAGCAACCGCATAGTGACCACCTGAAAAAGCACTGGGAATTACTTATAAAATCAAAACAGCAACTTAGCAACAAACTTGCTACCACGTAGGAAAACACTTGTAACACAATAAACAACTAACCAGCTACGGCACAGCATCTATTTTGTAACTGTGTGCTAGACACCTAACAACACCTGGCAATGTCTCAACTTTAGCTAATACATTGAAAATGCCAAGTAACAGGTAATATATTAGCAATTGGCTACCAAAAACAGTAGCAGGCAGACTTGAAAATTCTTCACAACCTTTTTAGTTGCTCTATGGTGTGACTAAGCACGGCCACAGCATGTGCAATTGTCACCTGGCAGACCCGCAGTGGGAAGCTGCCTTGCCTCATGGCATGGCCAGCCGTAGTGCCCTCCTCCTGGAGAGCTGATTACTATACGGGCTTGGGGCCACAGTGGTTTTCATGGTGAGAAGGAGTTCTGGCTTTGTGTAATTATGGTTGACGCAATGGTTGTTCTGTTAAATACTGTAATTGGTGGGGTGGAATTGTGGTGAAGGCCCTAAACAAGAATACTTTGCCAGATACCTAATTTTCCACCTAGCAAAACGTGACTTTACAATTCATCCCCCTAGAGCGTTCTGGCCAGCCTTTGCATGTTCTCAACCAGAAAACACCATCTTTAGGTAATTTAGTGCTTTATTTCCCACTGAATAAATCTGGGAAACACAATATGCCACATCTTTTATAATTTATGCAGATGTTTTTGTGAAGAAAGGAAAACCACTTACTATACTGTTGTGTCACTTTGGAAAAATACAAGACATTTGATATAAGCCACAAATCAGTGTCTTACCCCCCATGATTATCTCTTGGGGTTACAATATTACAGCTACATATCCTACAATGCCAATTCATTTATTCATTCAAGTATTTCACACAAGGGGAAGCAGATGTGTTTCCCCCCTCTCCTCTTTCCCATGAAAACAGCTGGCTTTATCGAGCTGGCTCCAAAGGCCTGGATGGTGGAAACAACGCTCTGTATCAGCTTGTTAAATCTCCTTAAAGGCTATCCCTCTGCACAGAGTGTTTCCCAGAATGAGGCTTATTTCTGCGCCCCTCAAAAGAATGTCTGATGAAACTGAGATACTAACATGAAAACAGCCAGACATCCCTTGTGAAATCTGAGCCGTTTTAGAGAGACAGCCGGAGCGGTGAAAAACAAACGTGCCCCCGACGTGTTCCTGGTGGAGTCTGGCCACCAAAATCAGACACGTCGCCTAGCTCAGCGTTTCTGCTGATTAGAACCAGCGGTACCTCCCCCGCCTCCTCCCTACTCTCCGTCCCACTCTCTTCTCCTCTCACCTTACTCTGTATTCCCTTTTCTCCTCCTCTCCTTGTTCGCACTCTACTTGATCATAAAATTCCTTTCTTTACTCATACTCTTTTTGCTTTCCATCCGGCCTTCCTGTCATTCTTATCTCTGGAACTTCTCCGTAACTCTCGTTCTGACTCTTCTTCCACATTTTAATTTTTGAGCTCCCTGAAAACAACAGGGGATAAAGGGGGTTGGGGAGACGTTTTTGCAGCTTGAACAGCTGTTGTGAGTTATGGTGATCCACCTCCCCTTACACGTCAATCGTCGGTTTGAGACAGTGGTTTATTTACACACTTAGAAAAAACTATACATGGCGGACAGTTTGAGTTGCCTCCCACATCGCCTCACTGTTTCCCCTCAGAAGTAGAATGCCACAGGTAAACATATTCAACCATAAAGTAGCCCTTGTTAAACCACTTTACGAGAAATCACTGAATTCTATTGTAGCTGTCATAATAACATCTTCATCCTGAAAAAAATTATTTGATCAAATACATAACTTAAATTCTCCAGTCTGACCACTCCAGAGCCCGGTTCCAAAAGTCCACCCTCAACAAATCACGTACTTTGATGTCCACAAGAGCTTAATGAAATAATGAAAAACGACCTTACAAGAGCAACGTTACTAGGCATGTAATATTTTCCAATGATGAGCAACAAACAGTAAATTAAATTATATTGGTAATATGAGCAGTACACTTTACAGGCCAAACAAACTCCTCTCTCCAAGTAACACAATTTCAAGTGCTGTCCAATTCCTCATAAAATACTTTGGCTCTCCTGCACTCACACATTTTCACTGAGCGCTCAGGAGATGTAAATTAAGTGCTTAGGAATCAGAGTGTAGACTGGGACTGGGATTATGTAAAAATCACGATATTCACTGACGTTAACGTCTCTTCTGTGCCCTCAGATCATCATTGGGGAGAGCTACAGGATCTACTTTCTGAACGAGGGGTCCAAGTCTTTTGTGGGAAACCCCTACATTTCTGCCCTCTACAAGCAGGTGGGCGTGTTCATCTTCGGCTGTGCCCTCAGCCAGTCCTTCACCGACATTGCCAAAGTGTCAGTGGGCCGCATGCGCCCTCACTTCCTTGATGTGTGCAAACCGGACTTCTCCACTATCAACTGCTCCCTGGGCTACATCACTGACTACCATTGTCAGGGGCCAGAGAGCAAAGTTCAGGAGGCCAGGTAAGTGCCAAATATAAAAACATATTTAAAATGCATAAAATATTTTAAAACACACTATTTGAGATTTTTTTGGGGGTTGTAAGTTTACACAATGTATTTGTACTCATGTTGACTAGTGATAGCTTTTAAATTGTAAGCTGTGGTACCTTACTGATTGCTCTTCATTCTTCTCAGGAAATCTTTCTTCTCTGGGCATGCATCATTCTCTATGTACACCATGCTTTACCTGGTGGTGAGTTATTGAATTATTTTTAACATACACACTCACACACACATTCTTCACCATATTAAAAACAACGAGTGTCTCTCTATATCATTTCACAATTCTGTCTCTTTTACAGTTTTACCTGCAGTCTCGTTTCACTTGGCATGGAGCTCGCCTGCTGCGCCCTCTGACCCAGTTCACCCTCATCATGATGTCTTTCTATACCGGCATGTCCCGTGTCTCTGATCACAAGCACCACCCCACTGATGTCCTGGCTGGTTTTGTGCAGGGAGCCTTGGTGGCATACTGCATAGTGAGTGTTTCTATTATGTTGTATCATTATAATCTTCTGTATTGGATTTGAACACAAATCTGTGTGGCATTATTTTCATGATCTTATTTCTAACTATTTCTAACGATTATAACTTAATGAACAAAGTTCTTCACCAACACAAACAAGAACAAAGCAGCAAAAAAACACTGTCAGTTGAGTAAGAAAAAGAGACAGTTCAGTATGTTGTAATTAATCAGCTCAGCAGGGTCTTGCAGTTTATTCTAACATCCAACTAGAGCCTGTACATGGATTCAGAATTCAAAATTGGGTCGTATAGGTCAGTCTGTCCTGTACAGGAGTGTACATGCACCTAAAGCTCTGTGATAATGTAATAATGTGTCTTGCATATACCGTAATTCCTAGTTTGTTAAACAGGATAGAAACATTAATTGTTCAGTTGAGAAAGTAAAGAAATAAACATTATATCAGCTGTTTGAAGTGTAGGTGAAGGTCAATACATATAGGTACATACAACATGGCTGTACATTAATATGGAAGGTGAGACTGCATTTACAAATTTAATTGCAAAATAGGGTGCATGCAAATGGGAAACAGAAGGGAACCTAATATAGAACATTGAGGGACTCCATACTGGATCTTTGAAGGAACAGGAACCGTCCAAGACAAATTCCAATTTCAAATGTGCCACTTTGCAGTGATTAAGGTTTTCAAGGTTTATTTTCTATTCCCTCCACAGGTATTCTTTGTGTCTGACTTGTTTAAGCCCAAAGCTAGACGTTCTACCCTGTTGCCAACCCCAGTGAAGAAAGATCTCGTTTCTCCAGCAGACATCAGAGAGCGGAGCAACCATCTCATCATGGCATAGAAAAGACTGCAAACTGACTGTACATAACCCTGACCTGTGCCATTTAAATCACTGCTACAGCCACTGGTCAATACTGGACGAAATAAAATTCAACAATCTGGATAGTGCAGACAAATATGGAATCTTGAACATCTCAGAGGGTGAGAAGAGGCCATGGAAAACAGTCAAGCAAGTTTTGCTTTGTCAACAGAAATGTTCATCTTTTTCCCTCATTCTCACCAGACATTTTAATGTGGAAAAGAAAGAGGACTGGGCATATGTTTGTTTCCTCTCCTGTTATGAAGATTATTGGAGATTCTCCTCTGTCAAGGCATTTCCATGGACGAAAGTCTAAAATCAAACAAAACTTGAGAATTGGCAGCTATACACAAAGCTGTTTGTGCCTTTCTCCACTCAGCTGCATTCAGCATGGGAGTTATACTAATATTCCTGCCACTCACTCACTGTGTGACTAATACAAACAAAACATGACAAAAAAACAAATTCCTTAATTTCATAAAGGATGTTGTTTGGTTTTATTACACACATAAGAATTGTATGTGTGATTTTATAGCAATATTTTAGCTAAACTCAGTACTGTTTGTCACCACTTGAATGACCTGAAGTTAAGCTTTTGGAAAGCTTCGTAACACTTTGTAAGCTTTTATTATGTCCATAATGTAGTGTTTCATAGAAGGTGCACATAATTTAGAGTAGGTGGAAAGTACAGTGAGAGCGTATGTGTTAGATGTGGGCCTCTTTCTGCTGGGTAGGATGAGCCCCCGTTGAGCCATTTAATGAAATGACTGTCTGTTATATGTACCAGACGGGTGCTCACAAGTTTTAGGTCAGAGTGTGTGTCTTTTTTTTGTGTGTGTGTGTGTGTGTGTGTGGGTGAGGCCTTTCTGTGAGCATGTCAGTGTGTCTTAATGTCATGTCTATATATTTTAGTGTTTATAGCCTACAACTGTGCCTCTCTTCAGCCAGAGAACAGGCACCTGCTCCAACAGACACTTGAGACGGGAACACTGTGGAAAAAAAGTATCTGTACATGTATGTATACTTAAATTAAAGACCAGATCTTCCTAGAGCAGTGGTTACTTTTCAGTACCAAAGCACAACTTAAAATTCACATTTTAAGTGCTTAATATCTCTTAAGGTCTTGGGAAGTAATACACTAGGGCTTCCAATGAAGCTCTGCATTATAATAATAGACAAAAAATTATTACATTGGTATACAATTGCATTATTATAGATAAAAATCATTACATTGGTATACAGCTTTAAAGTTATAATGATGAAAATTTGCATGACATTAATGTAACTAACTTTCTAACAAACAAAAAACCACTGACTGAAAGCATCACCCTAACTCGACTTTAAGATACTGAGACAAGCTTTGATCTGACGCTTATAGGAAAGCTATTTTTTTTTTCTTCATATATGTCTTGAAAATCTACTATATACAGCATCAGGAAATTCTGCATGCTACCATACATTGTACAATACTGTTTCATGGGTTTATACACAGTATTTCTTTTGAAGAAACGCCCACTATGACTTTGTGTCGAGACCTGTGTAAATGTAAAACATGCTGCTTTAAAGAGGCAAAGATTGGCAGATGTCATCCAGTAAAGTTGACAACTTGAATACTAAGTGATGAAAAACAAAGCTCTCAAGGCAGACAGCTTCAGTACATTTTTATTAAAAAAATATGCCTTTCAATATTTTTGTAATGTCATGTGAAATTTTGTACAATGAACCTTTTAAGATGTATCAAAGATAAAATGTCTTTTAATAAAACACAAAAGATCAAATGCAGTGTGCCGTGATCTTTATTTTACTCTCTGTGTCATACATGACTAAGAATCTCTGACTTGTACTATAATTCAGTAGCTGACCAACTGTGCGTGAGATGGAGAGATCTGGGCGTGGGGCAATGGTAGACTTCCATGCTCTGCTTCCTGTGGGGAAATAGTGTGCATTCCAGGCTTTAACCCCTCTCCCCAATGGCTCTCTAGAATAATATAGACTCCCTACAGAAACTATGCCAGAGTGGCAAAGTACATTCACATATGAGAATGCTTAGAAGCAATATAATTTGCCTTTAGTGTCTTGTATTATCCTCATGGACCTCTTTGTCTCCACACAAAACCTGAATAAACCATATATATACATTGACGGTGTACAGGTTGTACAATTTAACTCATATTTACGATATGTGCCAGCATATCATGAGCTGGGTTTTAGGCCAGTGTGTTCACATGGTATCCTATTTTACTATGAAGCAGGCACATCTCCCGGATGGGGATTAGAGTTGATTAGTTTAACAAACTGCAAAATGTGTTTTGTTTTTATGACCACGCCAGGGGGGATTCTATTGTGTAACAGCTGTCTTGTGTTATGACTACTACTAAATAACTGTTTCCAGTGCATTAATTGGGCACAAGACTACACTCTACAGAGTGTGTGCTCTGTGGAACTGTTAATTTTTTTTTCAGCCACGCTATCGGTATGTTTCTCTTGGCAATGTTGGTCATGCACGTTGGATGGATTGTCATAAAATCCATGGTCCTTATGTAGCTCCACCTGCAGGCCAACATCTTCACTTGAAATATTTCAACACGGGTTGGCACAGATTTTTGTAAACATATTCATGGTCGACTGGCTATACACTGTAGGAATGAGTGAAATATCTTGACAGACTACTGCATGGACTGCCATGGAATTACAAAGACATGTCCCCCTAAAGATAATAAGATGATCCTCTAATATAGCTATGCACCGCCATCACCTCAGGATTTCATTTAGTACTTGTTTAATATTCATTTGTACTTGTTCAGTGCTAATGTTATCTCAAGAACACACTAAGCTTAGATTGCAAACATGCAGAACATGTTAAACATCTACCTGATGTTAACACTTAGGCTAAAGCCACACTGTACGTAGTTGCTAGCCTGTTTCTCTTGGTATGAACATCCTGTATCCAACATACACACAGGGTGTATTCCTTTTGGTAGCTTTTAGATTTCTTACCCTAGTGTTTCGTTGTTAACATCCTCTGAGTACATAATTTCCATCACTCTCTGTGTCTTCCTCTATCTAAACCAAATATGGTGCATGTTTGATCTCAGTGATCAAATGAAGGTGTCAAGTCTCCTCTCCTACCAAACATTGCAGTGCCTTTAAATCCATCAGTGTTGCTCTCTCTGTTTAACAAATGCCCACATCCAATGCCAGAAGCTTGACATAATGTTTATGCGTGTGAACCAAGCCTTACCCACTCCATTAAACCATCAGTAGTGCAAGATTTTCTCAAAGATATCTTCACTTGTAATTAAAAGCGATAGAGACTGCATGCTGAGTATATTTTTAGTATTCAAAAGACCGAGAAATGGCACAGTCCTGTGTTTTTGTTTTAGGATTTCAGCTGGACCCATTTTTCCTGTTGGGATTCAAAAGAGGCTTTCTTGATCAACATTACCGCTTAACATTCTGATAATGGAATCCTTTTCATGTGGTTTGGAGAAAAAACTGTTGTGTTTTCCCACCGCAGTTTAACCCCTATTATTTGTGAAGTAATTACCCTGTGTGATTTACAGATTCTTCTCATGAACTTGGTAGCACTGTTGTGGTTGCTCTGAAGTTCTGAAGTAATTGTTTACCCCCTACACACACACACACACACACCACACACACACACACACACA
>JAPMOB010198361.1:0-17187 GCA_029875015.1 Lepomis gibbosus
CGCTATATAAATAAAATTGAATTGAATTGAATTGAATTTGCTGCAGCATAACACAACCTTTTCTTTTTCATACATAAACATGACATCTTTTATTGACTGGTAAGGCTCATGAGTAGTTTAGTCATTTAGAAGGAACTCATGAAATATCCATTTCTGAACACTTACATTCCAATAAGAGCTCACAGTATGGCTGCTTTATACAGAAATGTGAATTATCAAATTGCAGTTCAGATCAATGCTAAGTGTGTCCCAGGACTGTACCAATACAGTACCATTCCCGCAGTGTGTAATTTCTAACGACAGGAGATGACAGTGCTTCTGACAACTGCACTATAATAGTCTCCTTGTTTGTACAGTGTGATTACTCTCTTGGTCTTTATATGTAATAGCAGAAAACAAATGTTTGGTAATTGAAGATCCAGTAACACTGTGTTGTGTGCCTCGGCTCTCACACTGACCCCTCTGGGAAACAAATGATGCTTAAGTACTATGTTGTCCTGTATACAGTTCTCACTCTGACATAGCAGCCATGCTCCTGTGTCCATTTCCCATTATGTGACAAGGACATATTTCAGACTGAAGTGATCCAAACAGTGATCTACCACTTGAGGGAACTGTCTTTGAGAACAGAGGTTGAGGGGAGCAACAAGGACAAGTGTCCTACAAATGCCATATACAACAGCTCCTGTGTTTCCAGTGGCACTTGAACTGAAATAGGCACGCTCAACAGGGGACAGGCTTGAAGATTTTTTTTCTTTTTACCATACTTCAGAAAGACTATCATGTTGAAGCTGGAGTGCTTGCTGGTGTGTCAGTGTGCAGAGCTGCAATGGAATTTACAGGCCTCAAGGCCAGTGTATTGTTTGTGATGACTCCCCTGGCAGCATGGTGATTTGGTACTGTACAATTGAAATTCAAGGCACTGCATTAGTCACACTGTTAAGGTATTCATTCATTCAACATTTACAATAGATGGTGATTGTTTCAGCCATGATAAGTTTTTCTACCAACCAAGTAGGAGGCAGTCATAGATAAAGAAATATTTATTTACAAGGGCATATTATCAATCATCCATCCTTAAAGCAGAAATATAGAATGTTCTGGCTGAATACTGGTTCATACATTCAGGAGACATATCAACACAAGGTCACATGCATAGACAGATGGATATTATACATATGTTGCTATGGCTATGGTGCTGTACAGAATGTTCCAGGAACATATACATGATGATTCCAACACATACCTACATATGTCAATTCAATATCACAAATGTTACATATTACAGTTTTTATTTTATTTTATTTGTATTTCTTTGTGTTTTAGCCCTTAGAAATTCTCCTCTTTACATGGGACAGTCTGATCTTTGTTTATCCAACCAGTTTTGTATCATGATTGGTGATCAGTATGGGTATCCTACTAGTGATAGCATATTTCAGAAATCTCCATAGCCAACTCCAGGCAGTCACTTGTATCATGACAGGAACTGAGCAGACCACAGTCCAAGTCCATGCCAGAGTCTTCGTCACTGCTGGGCGTCGACTCCACTGAGGTGACAACTTGTTTGTACGTGGGGCAGCAATGACTGGCAACTCTCTTACAGGAGTCAGGTAGCATGAGGATCATATCGTAGAACCGGCAGAAGAGACAGTTTAGGACAATTCCTGCACAGTCAACTGAGGGAGAAAGTCAAAAAGGGCATTGAAATCATGTTTGTTTGATGTTTGTATTTATTCAAAAAACAAATGAAAAAGATACAAATGTTTTTTTGTTGGTCTTCAACAAAATGGCCAACCCCTCGTCACATGTTTGACCTCTTTGAGATGATGTGTGATGAATTGTGTTTAAACTACATCTTGGGACATAAATCATCTGGGCTGCTGTAAGAGCTTCTGCTCTTTGCTTATATCTTGTAACATTTTAAAAGCCTCCTTTCCTTCCTTTACACATGCATAATTTAGGAAACCATGCCTTGATCCCTCACAGAGAGACAAGCAAGAAAGCTGTTTGGAGACATAATCAATTACCAGAGGTCTCTCCTGTGTACTTTGCCAGGAGCATTTCTAAGTTGCGTTGTGGTTGCAGTGAAACAATGTGCTATGTGTCTTCCGAGCAGCCTTTGCCAAATTGTGCCCCCCTGGGTGCTATGAAGCATGAGATCATCAAATGACACTGACCATGAACAGTTACTCACCGAAGACATGTTGCAGGAAAGTCCTTAAGGCTTGTGTTGAAAAGAATTTAGCGAAGGTGTACCTACTAAGAAGCACAATCTTCTAAATTTGTTCTATTTCCAATATTTAGAACTCTTTAATCTACACCTGGATCAAGAAATATGCAATACACAATCATGCTGACATTTAGAAAAAAAATCTTAATGGGATTATAAGGGCTTTGTATGAGGATGAATTATTCAGACTTATTGCTACTAAGTCAATTAATGTGATGTTGCTGCTGTAGCACCATGTATGATCGCAAATTTGGTGAACATTGGATGAAATGTCTAAATGTGTGAATTGGAAATGGTGCAAAAGCTGCATTAAACCAAGAAAAAAAAATTGCTTCTATGCATTTCAGAAGTGGAAAATGTGCGATTTAAATGGCCACATGGTGGCACTATGCACAAAAATTACAAAAAATTGATTAAACTTATATTAATCTGGTATTATGTGGAGCCAACGCCACCCTCTGACCACGTGTCTCACCTTAAAGGGACACACAGGTATAATAAGAAATACATGATGTAATGCCAGTAACTGTCCCTGCTCAGGTGTTTACATGCCTAAAATAGTATCATGCATCCATATGCAACTGCAGCTTAGCAACCCACGTTGTACTGGACACACTACACAGAAGGGCGGGTGAATAAACTGTTTTTCATCAAGAAGTAGTTTTAACATTTAAAGCAACATTATGTAGTATTTTTATCTCCTATCTGTAATAGGGAGAATGGCGTGTCAGTCTTTGCCACTCTATGCTACGTAATATCCCACGCAGGAAATATATCGCAACAACAGCATAATACTTTACTGCACCACGTCACACCAACAAAACTCTTAAACAAGAAAGCTATGAGAAGAAGCAAAAAGTATATAAAGTAAAATGTAAGTTCTTTGGAACTCTCAGCATCGATATCATGGCAGAGTCTGTGAAGAGACCAAATAAGAGAGAGAGAGAGACCAAGGACAAGAGTAAATATTGCATTGGCTTTTACTCATTGGCGTGAGCTAAAAGACCTGAAAGGATGGAGGCCATATACTGAGCTGGCCTTCTTGCTGTTGGACTAGTAAGTAATAACATATTAGCTTGTCTTTTGTAGTTGCGCTTGTTTGATGTCTGGATGTGTTAGCAGAGCTAAATAAGCCAGAGGTTTCACAGACAAATGTTTAGTTGCTAGCGATAAATCTTGAGTTGATGTTTGCAAACCTACTAGATAACACACTCAAGCGACATTATGTAACTTTTCTACAATGAAACAGCAGCTGGTGAAAGGCGAGCGGACAATTCAACTGGGCTCAGCAGCATCTATGGACGTCACGTTAGCTAATGACACAAGCTAAGAGACAGAAGAGGAGC
Organism: Lepomis gibbosus; assembly: GCA_029875015.1. Lineage (NCBI taxonomy): Eukaryota > Metazoa > Chordata > Actinopteri > Centrarchiformes > Centrarchidae > Lepomis > Lepomis gibbosus. The sequence continues at coordinate 3,577 of JAPMOB010198361.1, forward strand.
AAGAGGAACAAGCAAGTGAGACATTGACGAGAGCTTTGTGAAATGAAAGGGTTCAAGACAGACACCGAGCTGGCATTGTTTGTGTTGGGCGAGTAAATAATATTTCTATGTCTAGTATTGTTGCACTTGCTTGACGTCTGGTTGTGTTAGCAAAGATGTTGACTTGTTAGTTTTTGATCATAAGTAATGGAGTCATAACAAATACACATTTCTGACCGCGTGAAAACTCTGAAAGGGGGCGCAACATCGCACAAAGAAAAAAAAAACTGCTTTTATTCCTCCTAAAACCAAAAATATTTTTTACATTTCAGGCTGTGTATGGATTACCGATCGAGATACTTATATGATTTGATGAACTTTAGAGACATAAGCAGATGTCTTTATGCTAAGCTAGGCTAGCCACGTCCTGACTGTAGCTCCATATTTAATGCACAAGCGTGAGATTGAGATAAATGTTCTAATTTCTTGGAAATGGTATTTCATAAAATGTTGAACTATTTCTTAAATCCAAATGAGTGACATTACTAAATTACCAACATATTTTTTATTTTATTTAATAGAAGTGCATAAGAACATAAACAGTCTGTGGTGAAATCACTTAAACTGCTGCATCTACAGTAGCGAGTCTACTTTGGTGGCCATTTCTTTTGCATTAGTCTTTCTCTTTTTTGCTGTAGTTTCATTTTCTAAATTATTCACACATTTTCATAATTGATTATATGAACTGTATTTAGCATTCTCACAGCATGGTGAGGCATAAAGCTTGCAATTTGTCACATTTTTTTTATTCCGTCTGTGGTCTGTGGCATTATTATTGTGCATATTAATCATCGTTTATTTCATCAGTAGAACAGCTATGTTTGGATGAAAAAGTTAATTTCATTTCAGTTTTACTGAGCATTCAACACAAGATGTCTTTTCCCTTCAATAATTTCAATCAGTGTGTTTATTTAGAAGGGTTTGGCAACAGACCACAACAGCTGTGTGTGCAGCCAGAGGGCATCAGACGGATATGATGAAGTGTTAGTGTCACTAACCTCCCGTGTTGCTCTGCTGCGAAGAAGACAGAGATTCTATGGTGGAGGATGGTGCAGAGGAAGATCTCCTCAGGTACAATTTCAAAGGGAACAGAGGGGAAGAAGAGCTGTCACCCTCTCTAGGCCGCTGAGCTTCTGCGTCTCTACCACTCTCCCCAGGCTTAGTTTCTGCAGAGGCAACAAGTCTCCAGTTAACGACTTGATCCTCACTTTGTATCCTTTCTGTCCAAGAGACAAATAACGACGGTTCAGTTAGCAACAGTTAAATTTTGAAATGTATGATTTGATTAAGTATTTGATTAAGACCCCAAGCCCAGCATGCATTAGTGTAAGAGCTCAGAGGCCTGAAGACTCTTTTAGAGCTTCAAGTGTAGCCAGGAAAAAGCCATGACTTCTTTTTGCGTGTGCTGGCAGTTGTTTACAAGCTGATTAGCAATCTTGGAACATATTGGCTGTCACCTGAAAACAATTTGAATGCAAATAAATTTAAAAAAAACTAATAAAAAGATGATCTCTAGGATTCCAACATTGACAAAAACCTAAATTGTTGTCAATTCGCCCAATACATTCAGCCTGTTTAGCGCTCCACATAGATGGTTCACCTGCACGCAACCAAATTACCAAATAACTACGACACCAGAATGCTTCCAACTAGGGCTGAACAATTTTGAAAGTAATCTAATTGCAATTTTTTTAACCAATTTTGCGATTGTGATTTAATATGCAAATAACTTTTCAGCTCTTTACCTTCTGTATTATTCAAAACGGAGCAGTAAATCAGTGTATAGTATGACCAACGCAATATTAAATAGATTAAACATACAATGTTCTTTCTTGTAGGCCAGGCCTGTGTTATGATGAAATTAGGTGATGCGTGAATTGCATGATTTATTATTATGAGCAATGGTGGAGAAGAAATATCAAATTATAATAATATGAGAAAGATAATTTGAGCATCAAGTCATGGCATTAAATAATGATATAATATCATCAGGTCGGCCTACAGACCACAAGAAAAAAGTTCACCACAGTATGTTATACGGTAAGCGCTCAATACAAAACCCACAGTTCAACCAGCAATTAATCTATCTCAAAAACCTCAAAAAATACTGTTTGAGGTTCAATTCAAAAGTTGGACAATGAAAATAAAACCAAGTGACGTTGAGTCCCTGCTTTACTCTCGGGCGTCATGTAACCAGAAGGCAATCATTCCTGCATTCATATGCAGATATGTTTATAGAGGTGTTTTAATTAGTGAGCTTTAAAGGTGCTGGTGGACGGAGCTTCCTTTGGACAGACCTCCACATTATAGGTGTGATAAACATCAGAAGGCCAATATCTGGAAATGATAAAAAGCTACTGTTGATCAGATATATGTCCATTATCTCCTGATGTTTAAGAGCAGCTTTGTTTCCTGTGGATTTCCACTTGGTACGGCTCAGCTCGACACGACTCCACTCACTTTTAGTACCAGGTCCTTTTCTCCATTTCAAGGATTCAGTAATGCTGATTCTTTGCTGATCATTATAACCATAAAACTTACATCACCTTCAATGCGACACACTTGCTGGATCCTTTCATCAGCAACTAAACAGAGGAATGTTTGTGCGGAATGTCTCATGTCAAGATTGTCGTAACGATTTTCTCTGACGAATCAGTAATCACCATGGAAATATAGAAAACCTATACTGTTCACAGTAGAATGCGCTGTCTGTACCTGAAGAGCTGAGCTCTACATGTGCTGAAGAAATTTCAAGAAAATCAGACAATAGAATATGGAGTTAGGCTGGAAAATTTCTAGAGTAGAATTAGATCTGTTTGTTAACATCTGATTTAAATAGATATTAATGAATTATTGCGCTGGCTGTAGACTGTTTACTTTTTTCACCACCTATTCCAAATGAATTATTCAACATTCCTTTCTCTGTTTTATTTAACATTTTATGCCTAATGATTTATTCACACTCTGGACACATTTTTGAAAGTCGAATAAACTGTATTTGTCTTACCTAAATTGTTGAAAGAGAGATACAAATGGACGTTGCTCAGGGCTGTATTGGCCATTTTTAAGATTTTATTAGCTGTTTTTTAATGCGTATGAAATAACAAAGTTCAAAATAGTCTCCCCTGTTATCACCTTTTGTCAGCTTGAAGTTTCCTTTTATCTCTCATTAGAATTGTCTGTGTTTTTATCTGTCATTTCTCAGTGATTGAATGAGAAGTGAAGAAGGCAGGGATTGGTATTTGAAGTACAAGTTAAAACGAACTTCAAATCAGTGCTGTCTGTGTGCATGTTTGAGCTGAGGAGCAGTGTGATGCTCCCGGGTTATCTAATGAATTAAGTAAGAAGTAAAGCTGGTCCATGCCCATGACCATTAGCTGATAGAGAAATAAGGCCTGCAGGCATACTATGCATTTTTCAGGTTTTGTTCCAGTGTTTCACTGAGCCACGCTCACTCATTAGACACCTCAGTTACTCTGAGTGGTAGATCTGATGATAATTTCACTTCATGTTTTAAATCAAAATGCAAACTGGAATTTGCAGCATCAGAACCATGGAACTGAAAACATCTACACACTTTAAAGGATGTATGTAAACAAGTGGCTGCCAGAATCAATTTTTTTCATTGGTGCAAATTGTGATTTGTTGGGGAAATTGCTCTGAAATTGAACAACCTTTTTTTTTATTTCTCAAGCTAAAAATCTAGCGCATGATAGTGGTAAGTAGACTTGTGAAATTGCTTCAGTACCAGTAACACAACAGTGACTACTGTAGATTAACATAACAGAGATTTACAAGAAACACAATGACTCAATAGATGCTCAGATTTTTTCCACAGACCTGAGTCACATTAACTTACCTCCTCTCACCCACGCAGCACTCTCCTCAGCAGTGTTTACTGTCCCTTTGTCTTTCACATCGGCACTCAGAGTCATTTCATCTGCCATCTGGTCCATTGCATCACAAATAAAAAATGCACCTCGTATGACAAACCTGATTACCTCAATCCAAAAATATGTGGCTGCATACAACTGTGGCCAAGGTGAGTTAATGTCTAACACAGTGTTACCACAGCTCACTTTCTTCATACACTCGCCAGCTCTTGGGATTAGATTCTCATGCAGCAAATAGTCTTCTCGCCTTAGCTGTGGAGGCAGCTATTTACCTTTCGCAAAGCAGAGAGCATCCAGGACAAATTATCCGTTACACAGGGTCCATTTGGCCTGCTGCCTACTGTACTGTAAGCCTCTCCAATGTTCCAATGACGTTGGCAAAAATACTGGAGATCCGCTCCTATTAAATCATCACCAGGACAAAGTCAGCAACATTTTATTAGTTTGAGTTAGTTCCCTCTATGAAGTGATAATGAAGCCAAAGGCAAATGCAGAGCATCACTTAATAAAAGGAAATGCCTGTACAGATGTATTATTTGGCATTATAAAGAGTTGTTGTGATGCTACAGTATGGGAGATAGAAAATTTAAATATGCATATATTAAAATATTAAAATATTTGGAGGATACTGTTTATTGTAAAGAAAAGACAACATAGCACACCTTTAGATACGCACACACTCGCGCACAGAACAGCTCAGTCACTCCTTCAAGGCTGTGATTCTGCTGAACATATGCATGAGGCAGCCAGTGCCAGTTTGTTTGTTGGGGCGAAACACGCGTTGAAACATGGATAGCGAGCTGCATTCAAATTCCTCCGAATACAAGCCAACCAATTTACTCTAATTAGGCTCAACACTAGAGTTGCATTTTAATAGACGCCCCGCTGTGTTTGCATATGTTTAGAGAACAAGAGCCATGCTAATTGAAAAATTAAGATGTGAGAGTATTTGTCTTCTGAGCTCCCACTATGCTGCACTCAGTGTAAATATAACTCCTGAAGAGAACTTCCACAGAGAGTTTCTAGTGCTTTCTTTCCTCCTCCTCCTTTTTTTCCTTTGTGTTGTGAGGGTGATAACAAAGTGATAGAGAAAGGACAAATCAAGATTAAGCTCTTGTGTTCTTCAAAAGGCCTCAGTGATGATGCGACAACACCATATTCCCACTCTGTGGTCTTGTTGTTTCTCACTAAGACAGCAGGTTTTATTTTATTGGTCGACGCCAATCACGCCGTCAGAGAGGTGCAGCGTGCTGTGTGGTTAATTTGTCTCCCATGGAAATGTGCTCTCTGTGAAATGAGCTGTGCGGCCCTGCGTCTGCAGAAAAGTCACAGTGGCTGACACCCCACCCCATTACAGCATGCCCCAGTGTAGAGTGGAGTGACAGCCAGAGATCAAGTTCAGGTACAAATTACTCTACATCTAAGTGAAAGCTTTCTGACCCCCTTTGTTTCACTTACAGTCCACTCCATTATTCACAGTTGTAAACAGGTACTCCAACACACCCACCCATGCTTCCCATCGCAGCTTCAGTCTTGCTGTGTTTGTGCACTCTTTGTGGCTCAGGGGTGAACCTGTTACGAAGACTTCTTCATCTTAATTTTCCTTCAGAGTTTTTTTTTTTTGGGGGGGGGTCTTGCTTGTTATATTAATTAAATATTAAGTGATGAAGCTGTCACACTGTGGGTGTGTTTGCTCTGCTCTGTTTAGTCAGTTTTGTTATTTTTAGTCTTTTCTGTATCTGTCATTTAGTCTGTGTTTTGGGTTTCTGTCCTGTCTGTTGTTTTGTGTCTAGTTTACACTGTGTTTTGATTTTGGTTTCTCTGTTTCGGGGTTTTGATTCTTGATTCTAAGATTTGGGTTTTGCATCGACTTTTTAGTTCTGTTCTGTTGAGTTTAGTTCACTGTGAGTTTGGTACCTGTTATTTAGTCTGGGTAATTATTCACCTATTATCTGTCAGCTAGTTGTGTTTGGTATTTTCCTTATTTCCGTTCTGTTCCCTTGTTTCCTGGTTAGTTCTGTCTCTGTTCCCGGTCTGTGTAACAGTTGGTCCATGTTTTCTGTTTTGGAGTTTTGATCCTTGTCTTGTGTTCTCTGTTTAACCGTGTTTATTTCCTTGTTCATTTCATTGTTCATTCAAAGGTTCTGTTTAGCTCACTTTGTACCTGTCTGTCACTTAGAGTTATCCCTCTGCCGGCCTGTGTCTCTCTTTTCACTTGATGTCTCTCTGCCTGCCTGCCTCTCTGTTTTCCCCTGCTGTCTCTCTGCCTCATTAGCCCTGATCCTGGTCACCTGTTTTGCTCCCGCCCTGCCCTGGATTGAAATCCCTAAAGTGAACCTCTTCTCTTAGGTGTCTTGCATTTGGGCTCTCTCCTACTTTGCACCTTCAAATCCCTGACAGATACCTTGGTAGTAACCACACTAATGCAGAGTACTCCATTAGCATAGTTATCATATTTTAATAACTCTTTTCAAGTATATGCTTTAGTCTGATTTGTAAAAAACAATGACATAAATGATATGGCTTGCATTACAAGAATTTATAAGCTCATCCACATGAATAACACAAGGTTACTGCAACTCCTTTTCTGATCAAAAAAAACTCTGCAAACTCAGATTATTTGTCAGTGGTTCTCAAACTTTTTCTGTTATGCCCCCTTCAGAAGCAAACACAAGATCACAAGACACAAGATGCATCCCCCCCACCACCCAGAAAAAGATTTGATTTTTGTCAATCATTAACAATTCAAGCAATTCAACACCCCCGTCCATGACCCCTCTGAAGTGGCTCTACACCATCCAGGTGTACAAATAATGTACAAAAATAAAGTCCCTCTTTTTGTGCTTGCAAACATTCTGCATACGTCCTCATGAACTACTGCTCAATGCTAACATTTTAGCATGACCTATGTTGAATGAGAAGTTGTTCACAACTTTAAAGTTAAATGTTAGGTTGAACTGTATGTTATAAGGACAACTATAACAGTTTTGGGTAGAAATCTGTCCATCTGAGAATATTTGAGATATAGCACTCTATAACTTCCAGCAATTGTTGTTTTGTTTATACAGCTGCGATGTATAGAGTATGCAGAATAATACTGTCCCCATCAGCTGAATAAATTACTGTATTTGACATTAGCCATGTCAAGCGAATTTTAAGCTGACTTTTGAAATGTCGCAAAAAGAAAATGCGAATTGGGTGCATTCCCATCAGCTGGCTTGGAGCGAATAAACCCGGCTACAGCTAGCGTAGTTACGTCAGTAGTTAACGTTACACATTGACGCTGTAATAAACAAGAAGTATGGGTTGCCAACCAGATACAAAACCAGTTGCATGGACCTGAGGATCACGCATCTGGAAAATGGAGAGAGGTCTTCAGGAATGTGTTTCAAGCAGACAAGTTGCTACCAGCCATGTCTCTGCGCGTTATAAACACTGCAAGTTCACTACGTCAGAACTTAGTCTGCAGTGTTTCATCTCCCATGTAGTGCAAAACCACCTCATGGCTAAATACTTTTTTTGCGAAATTTTTTTGAATTGTGCGATTTCCATTAACTATTTGTAATGTGATAAACTTTGTGCAGCACGTTATTATGACCCCATATTTACATAGTGGCCAAAGGTAGCAAAGGAGGAAGTCGGGCAGAAAGTCCAAGTAAGGAGGTAGGATGGGGTGGTCGGATGTGTCAAACCCAGTGACCCATAAAACCAAGTAAATGCTGAGTCATTTTGAGTCCAATGTTAAATAGTCTTACTGACTTCCGTCACATGACTTTGTAATGTGTTTACTCTAACCCAAACCATGATGTTGTCTTTAACTTAACCAAACAAGCGTTTCACAACATTAACCACAGGTTTAACCCCTCAAATTGTCGTGAATTTCTATCTAGCTAAAATCTATTCTAGGTGCTATAGACAAATTAATAATCCCCACTTAATTTAGCATCAGCTCGAAAGCAAAGATACAAACAATTGTTTTTTTTATGTAATTGCAAATATAATTATAAATACATTCAGGTGTCAGGGGGTCAGTGTCATGTTACGCAGGTCAAGTGACTTAATGTATTTAACACTAATTTGTTGTTTCTGGAAGAATGGATAAATGTTGTCATTTAGGTTGGAGGTCTTGTTGGCATTAAGTGTTAGCGTCTAGGATCCCATTAGAGCAAATGATGTGCTAGGAACATAAAGATGAATTTTTGGGTTGCATTCACAAAGGTGAAATGAAATGTTAAAAAGCCATATTGAACATATTATATATTTATAAACTTATAGCCCATGCAACTTATATTGACACTCACTCATCCCATGTGTCCTACCTAACATTTCCATCAGCTGACTGGTTGTTCATTCAGAAAATCTTGTATTTAACGCTAGGCATAATTTACCACATGAGGTAATACAGAAAATATTTTTCCTGTAATTCTGCTGTGTCCGGATCACCTTGGAAGGGCAACTTAACATTTACTCCATGCATGTGTGTGGTTGTGGCAGGTGTTTCGTGGAACTAAATGGAAATTGCGACTTTTTTTAAAAGTAAAATGTCTTAGTTTGTTGAACATGCTGCCGGTGCAGAGGTCCCCTTTGCCCCTTAATGAGTTCCACAGAGAATAAGTGTCACAGTTGGTGATGAGAGCCGACTCCCATGTCACCTTGAGGCTGGCTAAGACAAAGGGAAGACGACACTTGATGTCATATTCACTCTCTCTTTTTACAAATGCTTAACCCTGGTGGACCGACTGTATTTTTATAGGCAGATGTCATCCTCAGATAGATAAAAGGTGCAACATTTGAAGGGATAGAAAAACAAACATTCCAAGTATTTCATATGTGTTCAATAATGAGACTATATATTTCAAACAGGTTTATGATCATGCTTGAATTATTATTAGTTAAAAATAATTTCTTAATAAATAAGTAAATTCAGTCTTAACAAATGTTTGACAACACTGATGGGCAATGTTACCTAAAGATTTACCCAAAAGATTTTGCTTTAAAACAAAACAAATAAGAGTAGACATATTTAATACATCAGAGAGTAAATATCAGTCATCACATACATGTGTTAATTGTGCCGTACTGACAGACAAACGCTGCAATACGGATTTGATCAACCAAAATGGTTGAATTCAATTCAGTTTTATTTATTTAGTGCCAATTAATAACAGTCTCACAGCTTGGTTTAACTAATAAACGGCCTAAACTTAATGATGGTTCTGTCATTTTTTTGTATTAACTGATTGAAGCACTGACTTCTACCATCAGTTACACATCATGTTTCTGGTAAACTTTAGTGCAAGAGAAGGGAACACTTGCCTTCGATAGCTCTTTCCTTACAGGATTAAATGATAATCCTGAAAAATCACCTCTGAGAAACTGAGCTGTGTTTGAAAGGGGATAAAATATGAAATCAAAGAATCCCTCTCTGATGGACTGACTACTCCACTGTTGGTAAAACACATTTGGCGAGGTCTTTGAGAGTATTCATTTCAGTAGTTATTCATGGTCTTCATTAACTACCACAGAGCTTACAGTGGAGCAGTTTGTTCGGATCCACTTAAAGTGCTGAACCTTAAAGCAGAGCTCACCTTGTGTGCTCTGGGGAGTGTTTCTGCTCAACCCATTAAAAACACAATAATTCATTTTCGAAATAATTTTGCTCTAATTGAACATGTCTGTTATATTCAGGGTTTTTTTCAACATCTTTAAGGACACCTGCCTACCTTTATGACAGCTGAGTGGGGAGGTGCTGGAAGAAATCAGTTTCCAAATTAAGATTGCAGATAAATGACCTTACAAAGCAAAGGAAATCAAAGAAGTATGGGAATGGGGTAAATTGGATTCTTTGGCGTCTAACAGTATATGACTTAAACCAACTGGGGATTCTCTCCACAGTGGAGGAAGAGAGAGTTTCCTGAGGCAACAGTCCCACCTGGGACCTCCTGATGATCCATGGGGTGTTCGTCAAAAGCCTTGAAGTTATTCAACCCACTAAAAGGCTAAATAGATTTTTTTTCTATTAACATTTAGGCTGTATTGTTCCGATTTCAGAGCTTCTATACTGGTTTCAGGCCATCTGTGTCATTTTACTCCGTCAATATTCTGTATTTAATTTGCATGAAAGGTTCGTTAATGTCTGAGTTCTTATTGTATCACATTGGTTATCAACAACAATCAAACAGTGGTAAACCTAAATAGCGTTAATTAATGAGCATTGTTACATTTGTGACTTAGAATATTCTTCATTATATTTAAAAAGAGTAGCGTGGCTGTAACACTACTCACTTACTTGGGTGATCCTTATAACTAAGTCTGGGCATCATTTGACATGTTTTTAATGCTAATGTCAATATGAGTTTTGGAACTGATACAGTTTTTTTTATAGCACATTACTTTGTTTTTCTCTAATTTAATAAAATAACCCCTCAAGTGTTAAATGCTGTCTAAACAAAAGGAGCTATACAAGATTTTTGCCTTTATAAAATATTTTAAAACTCATTATTATTTGTTGAAAGAGTAAAAAGATCACGAATATGACCATTCAGTGTCTGTACTGTCAGTATCTGAGTCTTTAATGCCTTGGGCTGTAGACAAGTTTAGGTCTGTAGACAGAAATAAAGGATAGAGGTTTGGTATTCAGCCTTATTTACTTATTTAAAGAACAATTTCAAAACACTACTCTGACACTAAAACACTAAACTGCAACTTATAATGATAAACCTGAGCTTTAAATGTATGCAAATAAAAGAAAACCCTACATCAGTACAGCATTTGTACAAATTGAACAGTCCTTGCTGTTTCACACAGGCATCATGAGAAATACCCATTATTACAGACCAATTTGCTCCTTCAGATAATCAATGCTGGCACTGACTCAAGCCCTGCTCCACAGGCTAAATGCTTGAATTGATCATTGATGCCTTCTCACCAATAAGCCGTTTAAAATGACTAATTGGGTGGGGCTAAGAGTAGCCTGGGCTTTTGCTATTAGTGTAATGATGATATGACATCAGACGTTTTCGGTAAAGCATTGTCTTGTTGTTATTGGGCAAGACAGATTATGATTGGGTTTGGTCAGTGCACATTATGAGATGCTCTTTAAGTAGCATTCATAAAGCAAAGCTCCTTGCTGTGTCAGAGTGATAATAAGGGTAGTGATTCATATATACTTTAGGAGTCAAAGAGAGCACCATGTTAGACCTGTATTTTCTTTTATTTGTCCTTGCTGTTGGTGATCATGGATATTGTACTTCCTTTGTCCCTGCATACATCAGACGGAGAGCTCTGTCTGGCGAGTCATTGATATGCCAGCTCTGTTTTTACACATTGTCATTTTATCTTTCTCATTACTCTCATTACTACAGACTCAGATACATCTCATTACAAGGGTAATTGGGACAAACATAAAATCCATGCCCCCTCCCTTTAAGTTGGATATCTTTCAAATGCTCAAAATAGATAACCGCTGTGTTAGGTCCACAACAGCTGTTAATATTGCATGATAATATAGCTTTATTCCCACTGATATCTTTGTGCTTTTCTTTTGATGGCATGTTTAAATGGAAAATTAAAGCAAGTTCAAATGGGTCTACTTTATCTGCACATTGACTCCGGAAACCTGGTTGTACACCTGTACTTCTTAAACTCTCTGTCACACACACACTACAGGGTAATGTGAATGCATGTGGACACTCACTAGCCTGAGCATGCAAGCAGACACACACATACACACACTTGAACATTCGAGCACACACACACACACACACGCACACGCATGCTTTTATGTTGAGCTGGCTCCAACTTCTGATGTAATTTTATTTTTAGCTGGTCCTCTTTTCTGTCGGAGCCCCATGAAGTCTTTTCCATCTACAACTTAGTTCCTCGGCCAAATATTGACTTTGGGATCTGATTATTAAGCAATTTCCACAAAACTTCAAATTACTATCTGAACAATTATTTTAAAGACGTTACAAGACCCAGTAGACCCCCAAGGTCTTGAAACTGATTATGCAAAAAGATAATTGCTATGAAGATTTAAAAAGAATGAAATTGGTTTGACAAACCTATAAGTTGTTAACTACTGCTCAGTGCAAAAGAATACATTTGCTGACAAGGCCACAAAGAACCAGTGCAGAGGAGGCTTTTCCCGTGTGCTCAGGTGGGCGGGAGGTATCGCTCTCTTTATTATCACAGCTAATGGCATTACAGATCTGTCCTCAATTATACAGGATGAGATGAACTATTAATTAATAATTCTTCTGATAGATAAATTGTGCCGTGTTCAGCAGATGTGCACTTCTTAGAGATGAGAGGAGACACAGATGGAGGCTATTGACCAACAGTGGCCCCATTCTGTGTCTGCCTTTATAGATGTGTGCGTTTTATCTCAGCTTGACACTCTGTTATGTTCTCTGTCCCCCTGTCCTGCTTTAACTGCCCACGTACCGTCAGCAGGCGTCCATGTTTTCCTGATTTACTGTGTGTAAAGCCAATGTTGCATAATTTGTGTTTTAAGAAAAGATATTAATCCTTCTTCACATTGGAGAAAATGGTTATTTTTCCCCCTCCCAGGTTAAACGTACACTGCCTGAAAAATGACACATCCTCAAAGTACTTTTTAGCAAAGACTGAGTTGTATAATTTTCCCATAAGCTTGGAGCATTTAAGTGTAGAAAGGAGGAATTATATGGCTATGAATGGCTTCCTTAATAGTGATATCACTTCCTAGAACAAAAGAAGGTGGCTCCGCAATGAGCTGAGGAGTGCGGACGCTAGCTCAATTGGCCATTTCCGTGGCTTCCATTAAGGTCATGCACTGCGCCACCGTGCCGGAGAGTGCATGAGTGACAACACGGCCAAGACGAATGGAGCACTCTCCCACAAACCTCGTTAAGACTGAAATCGCCGAAAAAATAATAGTTATTAAATTAATTGCAGTCATAATCTCGTAAAATATGTGTCAAAAAATTATATGCAGTTCGATTAACACATAACATGGATGTCAAATCTGTAATAAAACCCTGATCAATAAAACAATAACCATGTTGTTAAAAGCAGTCATTGAAAGGTGTTGCTGGCAGTGGGCTCCAGGGGTGAGCAACCCTTTTAATATAAACGGATTTCATCTTTCCACCATGTCACCTAAATCACCTCAATGTTTGTGTATACAATTAAAATAAGATAATAAATTGCAGCAATGGATGGATTGCGAACGCTCCCTTCGACCCCATACATCAGGCTTTGTCAGTGGCCTAGAAAATGCATGTCTAACAATCTGTTGATTACAATGTGGTGCGAGCAGAGGACCCCGCCGAGGGAGGGTGATGACTGTTGCAGGATACATTATTTTAACATATTGTTATGTTTAAATCGATAAGTTTTAAACGAGCGCTAACGACTGCTATTAATTAAACTTTCAGAATCTTTTATTAGAAAAGTTACCACTTGTGTGCTTGATTTAATGAATGGTTTATTATTTCATTTTGTTGGCCCTGACCATTATGCTCAAACGACTGGTCTTTTATCTTGAAAAGAAATGAGGCAAGGCGTAGTTTATTTGCAGTGCGGAAACGATAACGCGTCAGTTGAAGGGCATATTTGTTTTAAAGCCTTGGAGGAGTAACTGTTCCTAGCTCTTGATACAATTTGCCTGCCTCTAAACCATATTGAAATCATTCCC
>JAPMOB010198363.1:0-23533 GCA_029875015.1 Lepomis gibbosus
ACACACACACACACACACACACACACACACACACACACACACACACACTTGTAAGGCAGCTGCTTCACCATGGCAACCAGACAACAGAGGATGACAGGAAAATTAGGTGAGGTAAACGGCAGGAAGATAAAGACAAGGAAGGACAAAGGGACAAGCAGACTGAAAAAATGAAAGAAACGCAAAATAAGAAAAAAATAACAAGACAGCGGAGAAGAAAATGGAAGATAGCTGAATAATTGGAAAGCAATGGACGCCTGCTCTGCAAGCCAGGACACAGCAAGAGCGAAAGCATTTGAATAAACATGAAGAACATGACATATGGAGGGATTATCAACTCAAGCAATAACTCCTACAGTTCAAATATTTAGAAGAGTTTTCAGAGGTTTGAAAAAGAGTGACACATTTTCATAAGTCATACATTATTCCAAAACCAAATCAATAAGTGAAATAACAGCTGTGTAGACATTCATCAGAGATGAAACTTCCAATATATGTCGATAACATAAACAACCAAAAAAAAACTGGATATTTTCCTGGTTAAAGCTGTGACTGCACACTGTAGAGAAGTAACTGTAGAGGCTGCTTGTAGATGAGAATGAATTAGAGCATCAAATAAGAGATCAAGGTGGTAACTGGCTTATATACATTTGACTGACAGATGGTATAAACAGAGAGCAGAAGGGGCAAAGTGTCAAATTATGTTTATGGGCCACTGAGAAAGTCATCTATCTCACCATCCCGGCAAGGTAATTTCAAGACAATGAATAACGATAAGTCATCATTCCACTCAATTGAGTTCATCACAGAGGCATCAGTGCCAGCGCCAGGTCATCTCGTCTAAAAATAACTCATCATTCAGCCACACGATATTTACTGCTACTCTGAGCCGAAGCCAGGGCTAAAAGTCACCTACTTTTTCACTAAGCTAACATGATGGTTGCAGACTTAGAGCGGTGATTCAAAATAACATTCAGAAGGTATCTTAGCCGTGGATGGATTTTTGAATGGGCATATTAAACACAGGCCCAGAGGGTGGCCCCAAAGCAAGACCTCCTGTTTGAAGTGACTTTTTATCAAATTTTTTAGCTCCTGATCTTTTAATATTCCTTTAATATTTTAGCTCCTAATATTTAATATTTGGAATTGAGTACCAAATATTGAGTCTGATCAGATATATTTTTTCTGCTTGATAGAATTTTAACTTGCATCACAAATTTCGGTTTTCTATAGTATGTTGTTATATGTTATATGTGTTGTACTATGTTATAGTATTTTGTATGACATTTGTGGAGAGGAGTGTCAGGATGGATCAGCAGTGGCAGGAAGCTTTGGGAAATATTTTGACAGCCTCTCATCTCTAGCAGGAACAAAATACACTAACTGTATCTTGACAGTAAGTTCCAATTCTATTCAAATAACTTAAAACGAGGTGAGCTGTTTCGCCTCTACCTGACTTTGGCTAAATTTGGCTCTTGGTTACAACAGCACCATGACATCAGCAGCACTCTAAGCCTTTACGAAAAGCATCAGTCACTGAGATGGCTGACACTGCATCTCACCTGGGACGCACAGACATCTGTAGCTGTTGCCCACGCTGCGGCACACCCCATGGGCGCAGGGGTTTAGGGCACAGAAGTCCACCAGCTGGGCACATGTAGGGCCTGTGAAGCCTGCTGTGCAACTACAGCCAAACCCCAGGGGTCCAGGGCCCTGGGCGTAGCATGTCCCATTATTGTGACAGGGGCTGGAGGCACACGGGTCCACCTTCTGCTCACATGTAGCACCCTGGTAACCTGCAAGAGGGGTAAGGCAGAGACAAGAGTGGGAAATGGTAGGAAAGAGAAGGATAATCATGGGAAACTGACGCAAATATGTCTGTACCTACAATGCAATTTAGTCCTCATATGCCTGTAAGAAAACAGAACCTGTGGAATGATGAAAAGGCTACCTGTGCCTTTAATGTTATTTACATTAACAACACCTAAGCAGAAAGCTAAGGTGCAAGTGCAGGCAGATTGCCAATTTTCTGCAGGCAAAACTCAGATAAAACTCTTCTTAAGTTTAGTCATTTTGAGGCTTCAAATGAACCTACTTACAACAAGGTGTGCAGAGTGGCACAGCAGGGTTGTACTTATGCAAATCAGGGGGTGCAGTGAGATATGTGACATCTGTTCTGCATGAAATTGCACCTACTCCTCTGCCCACTAAGACCACTGGAAATGGAAATAAGCTAACATAGATATTGTTGTGGGTTTAGTTGTTAGAGGCACACACAAAGACCTGTAGATTTAAGTGTAAGGAGTGGTTTTCTCTTATGTACTTAAATTTAAAAAATGATTTACACGTATAAATACATATCAAAGTATGACTTTTAATGCCTTTAAGGTAAAGCCTATATTTAATGATGCTTACAAGTAATGTTGCTTTAGTATGTAGTGTTTCAAACAAGCTTGCACAAAACAATCAAGTAACAATTTAAACATTATGAACCAAATTGTCTTTCTTATGCAATAATTCAGCTTTATAAATTCTGCATGTCTGTGTAATTTAATACGCACTGTGACTTGGTTTCAGTCCGCAGACACAGTTTAAGATTATGGTTTATCAAGGCCTTAAAAAATAGTTTTGACATTTTGGGAAAAGCGTTAATGTACATTCTTGCAGAACTCAATGAACTGAAATTAAAGATACAAAATGTTGTGCTATTCCTTTAAACCTCACACCCTATTTTGTGGGGGTGAGTGACATCACTGATCGAAGTAATATACTGAGAAAAAGACAGCAAGTGGTTTGGTTCTGTCATTATCTAACGCCCAAAATCACCACCTAGAGCGAATTTAATGTTCTTTCTTTTATGCCCTCCTCTTCATTGTTGAGATAAAAATAAGCAGTGAAAGCAGCTTCACAGAGACTGAATTGTTGCTGTAGACAGGAATGTCTAACTATTGTGTTACAGCAGTATCTCTGAAGGAGTGCTAAGTTTCTGACATGCTCTCTGTGTGACAATGCCCATCTGTGTTTGTGTGTGGGAGTGCACAACCCTGCACTCCTTTGTGGGTGACTGGTTGTGTGTTGAGGCCATTGGTTTCTTTTTCCCCTCATCTCATTAGTTTGTGAGCTTCTGCTACTTTCACCAATCCTCATCTAAAAATAACTTCCTTCCTCTTTGCTCCACCCCTTCTCCTCCTCTGGCTTCACCTCCCTTGAGAGCTGCCATTGTACTGCAGAGCGGAGAAAGACTCCACCGTGTACATGCACATACCTCGCTCTGATGCAGTATAGTGCATGTGGGTCCACTGATTTACAGTAACACTGTAGTAAATCCCCCTGCTGACTGCACCGGAGGGCACGCTCCATTGAGCTAATGAAGAGATCTCTCTCAAGCATCCATTGATCTGCAAGACTTTCACAGTGCACGGAGGATATTTATCATTCGGCAGCAGAGAGACAGGAGTAATCTGCAGCAGTCAGGGGAAAATTTCACCCAAAGCTCTCTCTCCTTCTCTCTTTGTCCACTGCCTCGCTCTGCTTCATCCTTTCCTTTTTCGCTGCCTCCTTCCACTTCCCTCATCTCTTCTCCCCTTTCCCCCTTTCTATTATGTGCTTGCAACCACACAAATGCTAGCCCACGCACCCTGATTTGTATTTGTTCCAACATGGTTTAATCCCCTTCTTTCCTCTACGCTTAGCTTCTTTACTCTGTGTACAAACTTTTTTCCTGACTTCCACGTCTTGTGCTCAGTTTCTTTCTCTGTCTTTCCCTATTTTCTGTTTATTTGTCTAATGCATGTATCTAAAGATGCACACACCTGAGACCTGGCTTATAGAGGAGTCTGTTCATTCCTGCTGCTGGCATTCAAACCTGCCAACATTTAAAGGAGTTCACAGTTTAAATTTAGCTCCCACGCCCTGCTAGTTCTGACTGGAGGCAGTCACAGTACTGACACTCACACTTTCCTCTTCTGTCAGTGTGTATAAGAGTGCGTGTGAAAGAACGTTAATATGAGTGTGTTAGTCTCTGTTGAGGAGTCAGAGTGCAAAATTTATTTGAGCACATCCATGAAATTTATATTTTTAATGGTATTCATGCAGATTTGACTTCTTCATCATTTTACCTTGAACTTAGAGTTTGAGAGTAAAAACTGGAATGCAGAGATCAAGAATATCTGATCCTCCAAATTTGTTCTACCCATAGTTTCCTTTGTATCATTAAAATTTCCATGTACAGTGGAGCAGCAATTGGTTCTGATCATAGACTGGACAATATGACAGCCAAACATGTTGACCCTTGGTGGCTGCAGTATAGGTCATAAACACCACCCCCTCCCTGTAAACTAAAAGATTTTATTGAATGTCAAATACATTTTTCCCAAACATGGTTTGTGTCATTAGTTAGTTCCTATAATGCTATTGACTCAAGTGTTGGTGATAAACTAAGGTTGGTTTTAAGTTTAAGTTATTTGATTTCATAAAAAAGTGGGTTCACGTCATGACTGAGCCGATCCCTACTCTCTATCGAGTCAGCCACATGTTTGGTCATGTCACCAGTGCAAGACAAAAACACCCGTGTATCCCGGATACTTTGACTTCATTTTTGTTCTGTGGGAAGAAGACATGTCGTCCATCTTTATATACAGTTTGTGGTTCTGATTAAGATAACATCCCACAGAGAGGCAACCTATCAAATGGATAGCTTTGAATAGTAAGAATTAACCATTTGTAAAAATAGATGTGGGTTTTTATATGTTTTACTCCTGTACGCCTCTAAGTAATTATATCCCCAGATCACTATAATCAGCTTTTTGTTATTAATGTTTTATCATTTGTATTTAATGAGTTGGGATCATGAGAAAAATGGGTACAGAAATTCGATGGCTATCAGGTCACGACAAAACCTTTCTTGTCGCAATCCCAAACACCATAGTCCATTTAGTTTTTACTGTAGTTCTCTCTGGAAATAGAGAGATGTTGCTGACAAGGAAACAAACAGGAGTGAAAATATCACCTCCTGTCCCTGCAGGTGAATGTATTCAAATACCCCAGGCTCCCTTTACACTGTAGTAAATAAATATGCAGCTTTTGCTCTCATAGTTGGCCTGGTTAACACAGACTTGATACATCTCTGACGACAGCTGCTACAGTTGATATGCCATTCATCATTTTATTTATTGCTTGTGTCTGTAGAAGAACATTGCGAGAAAGCTTGGAGACAATTTATGGGGATGGGAGGGCAGATCCTGGATAAGCACTGCAGCATGCAAAAATGGAAAGCTGTCCTACATGCGTGTTGATTTGGCCGTTTGAGTGTGCTCGAATTTCTATCACTACAATGAAAATGAAATCCTAATTATTATTTACTGTAAAGCTTCAGTTTTCCATCCTTGAGAAAATTGAGCAAGAACACTGTAAAGGACTTCTGCTCCAAAAAGACAAAGACTTCCTGATGGAAATGAATGCAGGAGGAACAACAGATCAAACTTCTTTTTTAACTTTTTTTTTTTTTTTTACAAATAAATCTTAACTCTAACCTATCCCCCAGTTGAGTCCCCATGATGCACGCTGTGACTGAGAATATTTGTTTATGCAATGTGTGTTTTCCTGCAGGAGATTGTGAGCGTTGTTCAGCATTCTGACTTAGTTATTGATTGATCACTTGTTAAGCAGTGTGTCCTACACTGAGACACCCATTGCTATGGAACTCCCATCCCTATTCTCATCCTGACATGTTTCTACTTTTATTCTAAACAATCGAAACATTTATATACAGTTTATTTCCTCATTTTTATTGTTTTGTATGTTTTAATTATTTTACAGAAGATATTTTGAATTTTTACAGCAGGAAAAGCACAGGTGTTACTAATAACATTAACAATGGCTCTGTTCTATTCCAATGTTCCGGTACGTCATGACAGAGAACCAGCATGAACAATACCAGAACCCTGAAACTGAAATTCAGCCATCAGTCATTTTATTGTTTACATTTTCTGTGCTTTTCATACTGTGACATGTCAAAACGTCTTTGTGAAAAATACCTATGGTTAAGTGGTTTATTATATTGCACATTTCTTAAATGTACCATTAGTCAGTTTTTAAAATAAGCTAACCAACAGACACACTGATCCAATGTAGCATTCCAGATTATTCTACCATGCTGCTACCTGTAAATAAACCCAGAGAGATAATTTGTCCAGTATTTCCCTCAGACACTAAATTATCTAATAAGTTTATGAAATTTTTAAAAGCACTCTTTTAACAAAATCTCCTTGCACTAATTAAGAGGTGCTGGCACAGTTCTCACCTCCATTTCTCTCATTTTATAAAAATAATTACACAATGGATGGATTATGAATTCCTTTCCTCATTGGAGACCTTTATGTTTTTTTGGCAACACAGTCAGGTGTTGCGTGCATGACTGAGACCTCCTCCAGATCGAGAATGAACTGACTGCTGGGAGCTGTACCTGGAACAATGAAACAGCCTTCCCGCCAGGTTTTACATCAATTTGCTGTGACTTTATTTATGCGGTGAGGTCTACTGTAACCCAGTGTTTTCCCTGCATTTCGTATGTGTGTTTGTGTGTGCATACACACTATATACACTGTTGTCGGTACACGGTGTACATTAATCGCAAACTAGTGTGCTCTTGTTGATAAATGCTGTTTCGGCAAGAAGTTTTGCGGTCACATATTTCCCCAGAGAGGGTGATGCAGGTCGGCGAGGCTACGAAGACTAATTAGACTAGAGGAGGAAGGTTTAAATTAAGCATCATTGTGGCACAGATACTGTGATACAGAAGACACACAGAGTGTATAATGACTGGAATCCACCCTAGTGCCGGATGTACACAATTGTTTCAGTCTATAGGTTCCTCTCTTTGCCTTTCTTTCTTTTTAACAAAGACAGACAAACATCACAAATGTTGAAATTAATTCTTTTACTACAAATAACAAGCTGTGCAGTCACTTCTGTTACAGCACAACAAACCATGTCTTTCTGGCACTGTCACTAATTCCTTCGAATTCACTTAAAGCAAACACACCAACATTGGGTTCCTACCTTCAGAGCAGTAGCACCTGGGTCCGGCTAGACTGCTGAAACAAGTGGCTCCATTCTTGCAGGGCTGAGAGACGCAGTGGTCAACCAGCAACTGGCAATGTTCCCCTTCATAACCTGAGAAACACACAGTTTATAAACCGACTACATGATTTATGAGACCTTTTTAAGCTACAAATACGGAAAAGTCAGCATAAGTTGGAATTTTGTTTTTGTTTTTCACCTGCTTTTAAATGTTTGATTGAAACTGTGTGTTGCCTCTAAGTGTTTGCTTGTTGTCGATAATATAGAATTGCTGTGAACCCAAGGAAGAGTAGCAGCAGCAATGGTAGGAATATGCAAAAAAGTCAATGTCCACAAAATGTACCGATTTGAGCCACCTAGTTAAAATAAATTTGACGATGTTACTTCTCATTAACTGCACACACAGGGCTGGTTAGCACAATTCTTTAATAGGAAGTGACAGGCAGTCAGTGGTCACCTCTGACATTTACCTCCCTGACAGAGGCCCACGCTTCAAGTCCCTATCCTAAAATAAATCTGACAAGATCAAAAGGGTCAATACACCCTCTGTTCCTGTATTCTTATTCAGAAATTTTCTAAAACAAAGAGAGAGGATTTCAATTTTTACATTCACAAAACTCTAATCGGAAAAAACAAAACCACACGTCATCACATATCCTTTGAAACCGTACATCACAACCAGCCCTGAAATAAAGACATCTACAGTCCTGAGGCCACTCATAAGACATGATGCACACATGGACACACACACACACACCTGATGGGCAAGTGCATGTGAAGTTGCGTCCTTCACCCCCCTGTCTAACATCTGTGCAGGTGCCGTTGTTGTGGCAAGGTCGGTGGTGGCAGGCATCAAACTCCTCACAGAAGATTCCAGTGTAGCCGTCCTCACAGTCGCAAAAGAAAGTGCTCTGTAGCAGTACAAAGACACAAACACATTTCTCATGACAGAGAAAATGAGCCTTAAAGGTTACACAGTGGGAAACAGGGAGGAACAATGGGAGATCTAAAGAAGAGAAACAAGTGGAGTAGGAATAATGAGATTGTGAAATACTTTAAAAACATAATGCTATAACAAGCAGCAGTGGCACTGTTTGATTTTCTGAAATAGCAAGTTGGAATGATAATCGGAAATGTGTTTAAATACAAAACCCATGAAAAGGTTTCTGCAAAACCCCACACACATTTTTGTTGACTTTTGAGCTCGCCCAGTGAGAGTCACTGCTGCTATGTGTCTTTAAGTGCAACATTTTTGCAGCAGCAGATAATGAATGAAACTGTAATACCCAACAAATAAAATTCAAAATAGCCTTTGATCACGCTGCACTGCTGTAGTTTGTGGCACTGCATTGTTCTGTTACTCCCTGCACTTTTCTCTGCTAAGTGAAATGAGGGAGAGTTTTTTTCCTGCTATACTTTTGTGAATAATGATCAGAAGGCGCTTCTGGATGCGAGGATGCGAGGATGCAGCTGCAGCGATAATGTTGGATTATAATAATAGGGAAACTTTGCTTTTGCTTATTTTGCAGTTGTGAAGTGAGTGATACCATGCTTATAAAACCAGCAAAAAGAAATGTGGCTGAATGAAGATGCTGCATATTAATCACTGCAGATCTGGATGGTTCATTTTCCATTTAGATGTGTTGATTCAGTACCAGATTTATGTTTGAGGTCTCTTGGCCTACTACTACAGGATTGTTCTCCTTTCAGCTTAGTTCACACTAAAATCTCACATGAATAAAAATTCTCACCTCAGAGGGCTGTGTGATGCATTTGCCTTTCCCAGAGCACTGAGGGTCACTGAAGCTGCTGCCGGGCTCCACACAGCTGCTGGCTTTCACCGTCAGGTTGAGGCGCAGGGTGACCTCCGGGGCTGTGGGGGCACCCACACGCACCACACCTGCCACAGAAAAGTCAAGGGCCTTATTAAGTATTCATGTAGTGTTTTTATTCATCCATTCATTTTATTTGAATATTAAGTTCTAGCACTAGCAGATTTTAGTAACTACACAATCCCCATGTCTTTGGAGAGAAGATTGACTTAATGCTTGAAAGATTTATCAGAATTATTTGCAAACAGACAGCATTTTAAAATGATGTTTTTAGCCATGCCAGCAGAGTGGCTCTAAGGATGACAATGTCAGTTGGTTGGTTGGGCCACCTCCATCTCACAGCTATTGGATAGATTACTGTGACATTTGGACATTCATAGTCCACAGAGGATGAATCCTAGTGACTGTGGTGATCCCCTGTAAAGTGCTGCTAAAAGAACAATAAATGTCCATGCGGCTAAAAGTGTTAAGAAAAGGACTGATGCAGGCAGCTCTTCATTTTGACCAAATTAAAGCGTATGACTCTTCATCTTGTCTCTCTGGGTCTATAAGTTCAGAACATCTCTTACAATATCTTCAATCAAAGCTGACAGCTACACGGGCACTTGGATAAAAATAGCTTCATAGTGAATATTAACGGCCATTTTTTAGAGCCCAGTCTGAGCCAATGAGCTGAAAGCCCACCAATGACAGAGACATCGACGACACAAGCTCCTCAGCCAATCAGAAGGCCCATAAAACATCTTGTGCTTCTCTGTCACCCCTGACCAAATGATCGTCAGCCCATTGACATTGAATATCATCCATGCAGAGTCAGAGCTCCTTCAAATCGTTAAAGCATATTGCCAACGTTCAGAAACAGTGACGCGGGAAGAGGGAAATGCAATGTCACTGCTCCTCCCTCCTTACTGGTGCTTTGCATGCGTCTTCATCTTCCTCTTGCAGTTTGACCTTCACTATTCCCTCCTTCCATATCCTCTGTCCTTTTCTCTAATCCCTTTCTGTGTTGCAATGTTTTCTTCCCCCTTTCCTTATCTGACACTTCCTCTCTCCCACCCTCCATTATCCTTCCTCCCCTTTGATTTAACTCGCCAATGTCATCTCCCCCTGTGTCTCTCTCTCTTTCTCTCTCAGGCAAAGCAGAGGCTATGTTGCTTCAGAGTTAGCTGACAAATCAAGGTCAACAGACAGGCAGCTTAGTGAAAAAGCATCAGGTATGTTGAGCACACACAGAGGTCAGCCAGCCCTTCAAGTCAAAGAGTGAGACTCCAATTACCCCCCCTCCAGCACCCACTGCAGTTCATGCCATGTTTTGGCACAATTGTTTGAGTACTCCTTCACAAAATCTGAGTGTGTGTGTGATACTCAGTATTAAAATACAGATGGAGCATCAGCATAAATATATGTGTTTTTTTCAATATGCAAATACGATATTCTGACTCATATATGCAAATATTATGCTATTCTCCCCAATGACATGTCAGAGATAAATGCTGTAAATACAATTTATTTAAATTCAATAATCCTCAGATGTTTTTGGCTCAGTTGTAAATGAGCTATTTGGAGGTATTTCAAAATGTTTCCCATTTAGCATTAGTTCTATGGTTGTTGGATGAAGAATCATAAAAATCAAATGATAAAACCAGAGATAATTAAAGTGTAATTGAAATTATATATTTTCTCTTATCTATTTTCTCTAAATTTGACACAAATGGTTGGATTAAAATACACATCTTGCAATTTATTATTCAGTGTTTCCACTCATGTGAGTATTTCAATTGCTACATTATGTGAAGATGAAAACCATCACTATCTTGTTACTACTGTTTACATTTTCACAGATGCAATTTAGAAAAATGCTGTGTAGAATTATTTCCTTGGTGTATAACGGTTCTCTCCGAGGTTGTACTACTGCACGGTCCTGACTCAAGCTGGCGACCTCAGGTACAGGAGGTAGACGTGCTAACAAGGAGGCTAAAACTCATGGGCGCTAGTGTTGGTCTAGTACCTAATATGATCAGTAGAACTGAATATAGTTATTGAAAACTGTTGCATATGCTTGTATAGATTAGGAGATTGGATGTGTCTTACTAAGGAAGTAATTCTGTCCCAGGGGCAGCGAGTGGTCTGGCACCACCAGTCCATCAGGGGCCTGCAGGAAAAACATTGTGGTGCCGTTCAAAATGGAGGAACGGAGGAAACCCTCTTCATTCACACGCCACAGCACTGGAGCTCCACTGGCATTTACCATAACCCTAGATGGGGAGACAAAGAAGGGAAGTGAGGAATGGAGGGTGAGGAGATAAAGATGGAAGTAGAATTGGGATTAAGAATCTGATTATTGTGGGCGCAACCACAAGTTTACATCCATTGCCCTGAACCCTTTTTAATTGGTGACATTTGTATTTCAATGGATCGTACCAGAAGAAATATAGTGAATTCGCAAAATATTAGAAACACAATCCACATGCTGCACCCTTATTATTTCTTACATCCGCTCAACATTCGATTCAGCCTGCCAGTATTAAAATGTCAACAAAACATTGCATGAAAGATCAGATAAATTAACTAATCCTCAGTGAAACTTCTCTACTTCTTTTAATCCTTAATTTTTATCAAACGCAGGACTTGTGATTAAAAGGACTTCATTCACGTCCATTACTCCAACCTGGCACCATGGTCAGGTCTGGTGAGTAATGGCTGCCAGTGGTCTGACTCAGTGGGTGTGATGTTGAACAGAGCTGTGAAACAGAGCCAGTGTGGTCGGGACTATCTTTCATCAGGACCTCAGACAGTGACAGTCAAGACAACAGAGAAACTGAGAAAGAAGCAGGTTCAATGTGGAAACAGACAAGAGAGAGGGTGCAAAACAAGTGTGGATGTGAACTTGATACTCAGTTGTGACTCCTTTTGTGTTGACACTGTATCTATTAAAAAATAGACATGCATTTTTAATGCTGTTGCAAGGTAATGCCCTTAACTTTCTTCCAATGAGCATCCCTGGGTGACAAAACGGTCTCTCATCCACACGCTGACATGAAGCCATCAGACATATCAAACTCAAATAGGCAGAAAGTCATGAAATTTTCTGAACACATTCATGCTCCCCATAGGATGAACACGTTCTGGGCAGTACATGAGCTTTTGCCAACCTTCATGTTGTCAAAGGGATTGTTAAGGACATTTACTTAAACTTTCCTCTCCTATATTCCTTATGTCAGTCTGTCCACATTTAGGTCAGAGCTGTGAGATTTTTTGTGTTTTCCTCTCTTGTTGTTCCTCTCCTCTCATGGAATGTTCATTCAAGGCTGAGAGAGAGGATCTCTGTTCCCCAAAACATAGAAACCTAGACAGTGTAAATGATGATGCATCCCTTTGCTCGGGGCCAGACGCTCGAAGCCGCCCTATGCAGCAGGTCTCTGGACTAGCTGTATATGTTTTAGTACTTCTCTGTTTATTCTCTTTTGTTAAATAAATTCTTCAAAGACAATGGTTGGTTGTAACTCAATTATTTGCTCAACCCCTCACCAGGAGTATAATTTCCACAACACCAACTATAAGCTGTATGGTGATGATGTAGAGAACAAATCTTTTGTCTGGACACCAAATGGTATTTGTTTTCTCTATCTGGATGACGTCTGTGATTGCAGATTGTGAGGACATAAGGATGATCTTGCGTCTGTAAACATCTAAGCAAAGTGAGAAGACCAACGCAGACCATGTTTCCTGTTGGTGACACTGAGCTTCAACAGCTGCCCAGCATGCAGTGCAGACGGCAAAAACCAGAGGGGAGCTGAGTTGCCACACTGACAGATGTCCTCATGAAAAAGAGACTGTCGGACAGAGTGAACCCTGTTAACCAGGTCTGTAAGAGAGACGCATTACAGTTTCAATGAGGCTCCTGACTGGTTAAATGCTTCTCAGCACCACTCTAACCTTACTCCCACACCTGACATAATCATTCTCATATTAACAAAAACAAACACAAAATCAGTGATTATCCTCTCAGCCCTTGCCTAGGTTTTAATGACTGCTTGCTAACAAGAACAATAATTATTATCATTGCCTCTACAGTGCTTTTTATGCAAAGAGACGCAGCTGAAAGTGGCTCTATTACATGTGTCACTTAAATATGTTTGCTGATTTGTTTTTGGAAAATGAAATAATAGAGCCAAATCTGCCCTGCTCTTCTGTATAATACAAATAAAAGGGCCATTAATTCAACTTTCTCAAGAGCTAATATTTAAGACATTTTTTAAGAGACCATTTAGAGCCATAAAAGACAGCTCAAAGACATATTTTAGGTTGTGTTCATGAGCGTGGGCATGCTGGAGCATCACAGGTGGATCGGCACGACGCCTGTCACCAAATGTTGAGGTGAAGAGGAAGTTGAGCCTGAAGGGGAAGCTATGAGTGGTGACGAGATAATAAGATGGTGGACAGGCTTCTAGCAGCTGAAATTAGTTTTCCTTTGCAGGGTGTCGGGGCTCACCTCTAGGGACAACATGAGGAGCTCAGACATCCGGGGAACTAATATGAGCCATTGGGTGTTTGATATATCGAGGGATTTTTATTCAAAATGAAGGTCTGTAAATTATATGTGTTAAGAAAGTAGAGAGCTTCATTTAATTTTATTTGATTGGTATTTTCATCACATTTTTGTATTTATTAAAGTTGATTTAGTGGCCAGTCAGTTATTATGAACTTACTTCAATGCAATTGAATTAATTAGACTATAATTTAAAATAGCATATGATGATATTATTTCATAAAATATGAGTTTTGGTAACTGTTTGCACACACAGCGGATACTCTCTTGGTCTTTCTCTCTCTCTCTCTCTCCTTCCTCTCTCTCCAGCCCCTTTGAGATACAAGAACTGTAACATTATTATCAGACGCTCTAAAATGTCACTATTGGATCACTGCTTCATTTCTAAGTGGTGCATGTGTGTTTGAATCTAAGTGTCCTTCACTGCCTGCGTCTGGGTGTGCATTCAGGTATTTTGTGTAATTATACAGTTTGAAAACAAAGCAGTAGCAGTTGATTAACTCGCAGCTCCCAGCCTGCGATCGTGATCAGGGCCCTGAGTCGTGCCTACCATCTATAATGAGGGGCAACATCAAGGACATCCAGTATTCACCTTGACCATTGCTGCTGCATTATTCATTGACCCTTAATTTTAGAGCCATTGTAATACTGTCTATGAGCAAACACGTTCTGAGAAGATGGAATACATCCGGACTAGTGTTATACAGCTAATACAGTGTCTCAGGTCCCTGAGGTGGGTCAGGAGGAGATTCAAATGGAAGGTTATTAGTTACAAAAGGTACAAGCTGTGTTATGTTGCAAACAAATGTTGCTGCATGGAAAGTATGTAGATAAAATGCTGCGCTAAGTATTTTCTAATGTATCTTTTTCATTATGGTGATTATTCAGACAATATACTGTGCAGCTTTGCTTTGTTATTATTCTTGTTGATTAGGATCCAAAAAGTTGATAAGAATTTTATTAATGAAGGAAAGTTTCCTTACTTAAGACCAAGTTGAAAACCACTGTTTTACTGACCATATAGACAGTATAAAAGAAGTGGACGTAACCACTGCGACATCACCCATTAAGTTGTGGACTATCTTTTTGAAGCCTCGAGTTTGGCATTTTGCCTGTCGCCATCTTGGATTTTTGGAACCAGATGTGACCATATTTGGATGAGAGGATGTAGCTGGGGAGAGAAACACACTGCTTCGCCTGACAGGTCTCTGTGGTAGGTAGCCACGCCCCAAAGCATAGCCAGCTTTATCAACTATTTTACTCTAAATGGGATCATCATTTACCAAATGAACAAACAACACATGTTGGCTTGAAGAAGACTTGAAACTAGCGATTGAGGCCATAAATTCATTAGGAAAGTGTTTACTGAGGTAATAAATCGTGTGAGAAGTAGGTTAATTTTCTCATAGACTTCTATACAATCTGACTTCTTTTCCAACAGGTGGGGTCACCACCTGTTGGCCATTAGAAAGATTTAGGTTTGAGGCACTTCCACACTGGGTTCACTTTTCACACCCGGAGGTTCCAGCTAGATTTTGCCCCCTGGCTGGTTTATCCAACCCTGCTTTAAGGGGGTAGCAGTCAGTCAGAAAAGGTACTTTATGTAGCTCTTACTTTACAGCCGTTTCTTCAGGCACCTCCAGGGACAGAGTCAGAGTTCCTGATGTGAGCTCGCACAGCTCAGGACTCACACAGTGCAGACTCTCCGTCACCTGAAACACACACACACACACACACACACACAAACACACAACATGTATTTACTTTACACATGTTAAGATTAACCCACTGGAGCTTAAATTGAGTGTGGATGTTATCTCACCCTGTCTGCCTCCCACAGCACCACCAGCAGCCTCTGCCCGGGTTTGGGTTGCCATGGCTGCAGAGTGGGAGGTGCCGGTGTGGTGGAGGGGATGGTGGTTGGCTGTGTTGGCTGAGTGGCGGATGTGGTGGTGGAGGCAACAGGGGTAGCTAGTTCAGGAGCAGAGGGGGTGGCAGGGTCCCAGTCAGCAGCCGGCAGGTCCAGTAGGATCTGATCACACCTCTCCCCCTCGTAGCCTTCAGTGCACTCACAGGTGTAGGCCGGCTCCCCCTCCTTCCCGCCGCCGCTCCGGCTGCAGTTTCCATGGAGACAGGGGCTGCTGGCACAGGGGTCTGTGAAAAACTGAAATAACAGAGAAAATAAATAAAAATAGGAAGAGTCGGCGAGAGAGACAGAACAAAAACATATTATCTAACCGTGTTGTTTCACCTGTTTGTGTCACCCCACCTGCTCTGCTGTCCTCTACACCGTCTTGTCTCTTTCTAAAATGAAAGCCCAAAATGTCAACCTGAAATTCAGCTTCATTTTAAATTGGCTCAAGGAGAGGAACAAGAAAGTGTATAAGTACTCCAAACTCTCAGCGATCATTTTCCCTCTTATACTACTCAGCTACTTCTTTTATTGCTCTCTGACTCAGCTTCCTTTTTTACACCCTCGGCTCTTCTCTTTTATTTTATTACATTTTGACTCAGAATAAATTGCTGCAGGAGTGCATTTTTCCCCTCCATTGCTCCATTTTTCCTTACACCTTCCCAAAAACTTAGACTACAGTTTCACACACTCACACACACTTGCATTTTGTCCCCAAACAAGGTTTCCCCCATCATGCAGCAATGAAAAAATGCACCTTGACAGCCTCCTTTCGTTCTGGTTTCCCCCATCAATAATTGATCATATTTAGAAGAAAACATTCTGGTACAGATACTGAAGGTGAAAGAGGACAAAGCTTAGCTTATGAAGCTTACTGCCTGACACCGTGTTACCTTTTGCTTGGCTTTCAGAGCCTTCTTAGGCTTATGAACGTCTATAATCCTGCGCCTCTTATTTTTTGAGCAAATTCACTGAAACAACCTCAGATATCTGCAGCACCAGCCGTCCAATTTAAATGTGTTCAGATAACAGTTTTAATAAAAACCAGGAGAAAAACAAAAACCCAGGCTGGAGAGAGGATGAACAGAGGGATGGTAATGATGCTCATGCCAACTCCCCCGGTGCTTATAGATGGTGCATATGAATGTACATAGAGAGAGTAACAATGAGAGGCAGAGCGTCATTAACAGTCTGCTCTCTCCACGACGGAGTCACAGCTCATTAGTGCTAATCTTTCTCAGTTTTTTTCCTCGCAATGCCTCTATCAAACTTTCTCTGTTTCGCTCTGAAGTACAGCAGTCCCAACAATCCCAGCAGGTCACCATACACTATCCGCTGCTCTTATCGCCACTCAAACGGCTCCAGGAATTGCGTTTATCAACCTTTAGAAAATACAGCCACGTTGACTGGGTTAGGTTAGAGGAAGCATTAGAGTCCAGCTCATGACCTTTTTCATCTGTCACTCCTGATTTCTCTTCCGTCCTAACAGTCTCCACCCAAGCTGCAGAGAATTTGCTCTAAGCAGGAACACAACAGGACACATAACAGGGCTGAACAATACAATCTAAAACCTGTATCACAAAAACACTGCCAAATTTTCTAGATAACAAAAAATGCACATAACATGAACTCTTTCTGTGCTGGATTACTTTTTACATCATAAGGTACACCAAAATAATATATTGCAATCCAGTACAACTCTGCCACATATTTTACCTTTACAAAGCTTATAAGGGCCAGATTGTATTAAAACTGCCTGAGGCATTAATTAAACTATACATTGAGGTTATAGTTAGTGGTGGGGTTGTACTGGACTGCATTATATTATATGTATTAATTGTATTTCCCCACTTCATGTTTGTAAGGGGCATGGACAAAACATGGAAACACTTTCAATATGAAACAGTTACACACCACAGCAAACCACAACCAAAAGAATAAACATATATTGTTAAAGCAATACCTCTCTGTGTGTCAATCAAAACAGACATCATTGTTCTTGTACATGTAGAATTTATGGCTGAGCTGTTGATTGGATCAGATTTAGATTCGGTTTTACAGGTGTACCTAATAAAGTGGCCACTGAGTACATATTAGACAAAAGTGTATAGACAAACATTCGCTGTTTTTTGATCACACTAAAATTAATTACTTAAAGTTTTGGGTAAGTAATTTGACCCACTTTTGGGTCTAAGAAAATTTGAGAAGTCAAAGACTACATGATCAAGTGAGTGATTCAATAAAACATCCTCATTTAACTGAGAGTGAAAATAATTGTTTGTTGCAGCCCTAGATTTTGGACTTATGCCATTTATTATCCAGCCCTAACTTATATAACTTGGCGGTATTACTGTTCGGCGTAGATGGCATTTTCTATGGTGCTCGATGCCGTTAGTATTCATGTATTTGCACTACATCCTGCCTGATGTAGCTTGTTATATTCTGGCACCAAACAGCCCATATGCCCTGGGCTCTGGCAAACCATGTGAATCAATTCCTTCTAAGCAGCTGATAATAACCCACATTAGTCCCTTTATCTATATTCCCACATGGACTAACAAACAGAATGAAGAGATCCTCCAGGGCCAAATTAATTGCTTCACAAGGTGCTGTGATCCATTTGCTAATTTGGGATGGCCACCCTGCGGAGGAAGGATCAATACAGCTGGACGGAGGGAAACAGCAAAGCTACTTAAGCTACTGGCATCATCAATTTAACCCTGTGGAGGGGCTGGATGAGTCTGTTTCTGTAGACATGCCACACACATACACACACACACACACACACACACACACTGTGTGGAGACACATTTATGCATGCAAGCACATTCATATGCATTTCTGCCCAGTGGGATTTAAGTGGACTGAATTTAAGGCGGCGAGAGAAATGAAACAAGCACCAGCGTAAAAAGCATAAAAAGCATCACAACACGAAACCAGACAGTGGAAAGTGAGCAGGTCTTCAGCGGTCGGTTTATCCATTTGGATCTAACATCATAACTTAAACATGAAACTCAGCATATGGAGAATTTAATTTAGTAGTGTAAACTAAACACGTGACCATCGTATTACATCTCAGTCTCCACACTGAACACATTAATAATGTAAGTGAAAAAGTTAGATGTGCACAAAAGGCTGACTAAGCCTGGGGAGAATGCACCTACAGACGGTTGGAGTGTGAAATGTCTCTTGGTAATTGCAGCTGAAAGTCTTTTGATGAGATGCTGAGTGTGCAAGATCAAGCAAGCAAACAGAACAATGCCTTTTTAGGAGGCTGTTTGTCCGCGCACCTGATGACCTGACATCTTCTGACAATTAACAAAGATGTTATTGTGATGCGGTGTCACGTTTTTATTAAGGATTTTACCGGCACAGGGAAGGAAACGTTTATACTCTAACGATGCATCCTACAGGTCTGACACGCCATATCACTGAGCTGTGGCTTCATTAATGAGGAAAGCAAGAAAATTGCATACATTCATTCACATTCATACACTCTGTTTGCGCAATTAACACTCATGTTGTTTGACTTTGTTTTAACCCAGGAGCAGGCTGAGAGTGAAAAACGTAAAGATCAACTCAAAAACATGGCTGTTCCTTAGTGCCGTCACATGACATCTAAAACACTCTCCAGAATTAACATTTTATTTATTAACACTTTATTTTACAAGTCTGTGACCCAGAAGTTTTCTTGAAAATATATTTAATTTGGTTTTAATTGTAGAGGAAATTGAGACAATGTCCACTTCACTTCACCCTTCCAATCAATTAACTGCTATTAAGAGTCAGTTAAACATGAAAAATGGAAAATCTGCCTAATCTGCCATAATCAACATATGGAGAAAATGTACTGAACTAATAATGAATGAATATTTTGGGTATATTGGTAATACGTTGGCTTTTTATTTAATGAAATGCTTTTTTTAACCTTGATGTTCCCAGGTTTAGGTTAAACCATAAAGGTGACCAGGTGCTCCAAATCTCTGGAATAATTCAACCTATCCACATAAGAACTGTTCAGACTGCTGAAATTCCTTGATCAAGAACCGCCTCTATTCATTGTCTTTTAAATTTGAGTTGAGTTTTGGCACTTTGACCTTTTATGCTGTCTTTGTTGTGTATATTTGTTGTGTATGATGAACTTGGAAAGCTTTCGTCAAACTTTGGTCAACTATATATAAATAAATTTGAATTTGAAACTCCATCCATCATCAACCTGAATCTGAACTTGAAAATTTAAAATTGATATTATCTATTTCTACCCTGGCAACCTTTGAGGAAATTATTCGGAAATTCTGGACCCATACAATAAAGTGTTACCAACATTTCCTATGTGTTTAATCTGCAAGATCACTCACGTGATGTTAGCCACTGTTGTGCTGAAGTCATTTGGGCTAGAGCGTTGTGATTAATAAGACAAACCTTTAATAAGCTCACATAGGAACATAGTAAGACTGGCAGAAGTGTCCTTGAGCAAGTCATTACAGTAAATCCAGCTCAGCAAATCTGAAGCTGACCTCTGACAGGGTAAAAAGACAATTTCTGCACACACAGATTAGAAAACTGCCTGCTAGCTTCGTCCCAAGGGTGAGTAAGGGTACATTTCAGCCTGCAGAAGGTTCACGCAGCAAATTCACAGTACGTGGGTGGTGAAGATAAACTAATCGCATTATTAGAAAGTATGTGATGCAGTGAGGAAAAACAAAGCAGCAGTATCATGATTCATCTACTGCTCAACAACTAGTGATTCTACAAATTGTTGTGGTAAGATAAAAACATGTGCTGCCAAGAACAGTCTTGTTTGTAGCCTGACCGTGACTGAGCAGTATGTAATCCTTCAAGTCAAGCTTAAGAAAGATCAATAGCTGGAGTTATGAGAGCTCTCCAGTGTGCCTGAATCAGCCCAGGAAAAAAAAAGCTAAAATGCTGTATGTGCAAAAAGGTATGTTTTGCTGGTCAGTTACTTGGTGGAGTAACTAGTAGTACGTGACAGACCTGCACAGAGTCATGACCCCATCCGACACCTTGGGGATAAACTAGAACACCAGTGGTGAAACACCACACAATAAAAATCCTCTGTTACAAGTAAAAGTACTGCATTGAAAATGTTACTTAAGTATAAATATGTAAGTATAATCAGGGAAATGTACTTAAAGTATTAAAAGTAAAAGTCCGTAATGCAGAAAAATGTCTCCTGTGTTATATCATATGATAATTATTACTCGTGCAATTGATGTCAAAGCAAGATTTTAGTGTTGTAGTTGATTGAGGAGGAGCTCATTTTGAACTATTTTGTATCAGACTGCAAGTAATAATTATTTTCATTGTGAAATAATAAACTGGTTATTTTTTTGATTGTAAAAAAAAAAATCTGAAAATTTTATGTAGTGAAGGTAAAAGTTCAATAATTTCCTCAGAGATGTAACGGAGAAGCAGTAGAAAATGGGAATAAAAGAAAATACTTAAGTATAGTACAGGTACTTACGTACAGTACTTGAGTAAATGTATTTACCCACCACTGACTGTGAGCCAGACCTGATCACCGACATCAGTGCTGGACCTCATTAATGCCCTTGTGGCTGAATGGCAACAAATTCCTGCAAAGAAGGTGCAATGTGTGAACGTTTAACCGAATTGACCTTAAAGAGGCTAAAATCAATATTTTTTTTATAACAACAATGTATCAAATGACAATGTTAACAAGGGTTGCTCCTAATGAATCTACAGCTCCTTCTGCTTTCCAGAGTTTTATAGTAGAGTAGAGTTTCAACCAAGGGAATAAGCGACTCCTAAGTTGTCCTAGCAATAATTTTGATTAAAACAATTAAATATAAATACTGTTGTCTGTCAGCGCCTAATCAATGTGTTAGGTACACAAATGGTTAACAGCTCATGTTCTTGTTTTTAAAAGATTATCTCCTCACATGCCTCACAGTGGTTTGGTTGGCTGCCAACCTTTTTCAGACCCTCAGCGACTTTATTTCTTTTATTGTTCCCACCAACAGTGCATGAAATATTCATATGTCCAGCCCACAATTTTACTTTCATTACGTCGTATTCGGCAGAAGCAGGTAGCTGTTTTCAGAGAAAAAGCTCTAAAAGCCCACTGTACACTACCTACTAATGACCAGACTGCAGGCACACACAGTTAGAGACTAGCTAATGAACATAGTGATGCCTTTAGTACATGAAGAGACAGATATTTACTGTACCCCAGGACTTGGTAGAGACCAAAAACAGAGCTAAAAGAAAGTGAATATTTGACTTACATTCACCAGGTGGCCAAGAATTCGATTCCAAACTAATGATAACGTTGCTCCGTAACTTCTAGATGTGTAAATAGGCAATTGTTTGCAACTAGTTCATCATATTTACCATCTGTTGACAACTTGTTTCCACTGCCCACAAATCACCCAAAAAAAATCAGTTATTATGTTATGCAGGTTTAAATTTTATAGTAGTGTGCAACCTGCAGCAAGGTTCCCAAATCTTGTAGAAATCCTTCCCAGGGGACTGGAAGCCATTATAGCAGCACGTTAATGGCCAAGGTTTTTAGAATAAGTCACCAATCACATAGGTAATATAATGTTTGGGTCACTTCCTTGTTTCAATCACTGCTTTCAGAAATTTAGGAGGGTTTGCTCTGAACAGGCAGACCAGCAGTGAAGTTCAACAAGCTCCTGTGAACCCACAACCCTGTTGGAGCCGTCGGCTGTTTCATAACAGCAGTTAACTGGGCGCTTTATTTCAGCAGTTTATCAGCCACTTACTGCCAATGGGTGACTCATTTGAGCGGTAGGTCATAATACTTTAATGGCCAGGTCGATCAGCTCCTCACACTCACAAATTTAGTTTGAAGGGCAGTGATGACTCACACTGCAAATGAAAATACAATTGAAACATACTGTACATGTGAAGAAAACAACAAACTTTCACACCAAGGGACTGTGCAAAAAATATTGCAGTGGGAAGAGATCCTAAATCTTTCATCTTATAAAAAAACGATAGAGTTTGGACTCATTGTGTGGCCTATAAGCAAACATTTCCCACAGCAAAAATATTCTAAAAAGGCATAACCCTACCCCTTTCCTAAACCGTTTTTTCTTTACTTACAGTTCCTAAGAGAAATAAATCTGAAACTTGTGAATGTACACAATGCAAAGCAATGCTTTTCAGTATTTTGAATGTAACACATACAAGTTAGCAAAACACACAAATGGAAGAACACACGAAGACAGGAAGAGGTGACAGTGTGAGAAGCTGACATGGACACTCAGTCGCAGTTTGCCTGAAGTTTCTCTACAGCTCCTTTATAATGATCAAGATGTGTTGCCATGGCTACAGTAGCTAGGCAACGTGAGAGCAATTAGCTCACTGTACTATACACAGTGTGTGCATGTGTGTGTGTGTGTGTATGTGTGCATGTGTGTGTGTGTGTGTGTGTTTTCACGCCCCCACCACAACTGTTCCCTGCACACACAGTATCAATATTTGCCCAAAGAGTTCCATCATGCTGCAGAGAGACGATCCGTCTTGTAATCCACTTACTTCCTCATCTGGGCTGTTTATCACCATTTTGCCTCCCTCAGTAAGAGTGATAACAACCACCTACTGAGGAGGGAGAATAGATGCAGATAGCATTTGCTTAATCACTCTCTCATGAAAACACTTGCTCACAAATAAGAAAAAAATTTCTCTTCAGGAGCTAAGATAGGACAAATCTGTTTCATAGAAAAGTTAGATGCAGGGACGCAGATAGGTTCTCGATAACAGCTACTGTAAAGCAGTGATGCCACGGTGCATCTGTGGTGTCTGTTGGTGAAGTCTGAACCCTGACTGCACAACATCTTCAGATACTTCCTGCTTTTATTTTTTGTTTGAATCTGAGCTGCATTTCCGAAATGAGCAAGCACCTACGTACAGACTAAAAACTCCACATCAGAACATTAGGAAACGGGTGAAATGTACACCTAACCCCAAAACTCAAAAAAAAGTTGAGGGTAAAAAAAAATATGTCGCTCGAGGTGCAGGTGTTGTACAGGTATCAATGAGACATTAATATGATAGCTTACAGTCTTTTGTTTTATTTTAACAGTCAAAAACATTGAATTTCCCCCTGTAGGATTAATAAAGTATGTCTTCTTCTTTGAGACTAACCACAAG
>JAPMOB010198379.1:0-31129 GCA_029875015.1 Lepomis gibbosus
GTGGATTGAGAGAAAGAAAGGAAAGAAAAGAGAGTGGGATCTATAAAGTAACTCTTTAACCAACATTAGAAACACTTTAACTCTGTTGTCACTAGTTGCAATTGCCTTTTCTGGCTCTCTTCATGTTCTGCTTTCCTCGTCTTTGACCTCTCTCTTCCTCTCTTTCTATCCATCTTTAATGAACTCTCATTAAAAATGCAGAGTTTCCACTGGTGCACTCACAGGGTGACCCAGTCTCGATGCCTTGCAGGCACACTCGCATGAATACACTGATCTGCTGAGGTCAGATCAGCTGATTACACACACAGTATAAAAAGCAAGTAAATTGTGTGACTCCCAGCATCTTTTCTTCTACTTTGCTATGGCTTTTGAGAGAGAAGTATTACAGTAGGTCTGTTTGACCTTGGAGTGTGTCTGTTTTGTTTTATGTGTGTTCCCAGGTTAGATGTCTGAACAAGGGACACATTTATCTTGTTCACATATATCAGTGTCTGTTTTTCTTCCTGTGAGTCTCTCTGTCATGCTGAGCTCTTACAGACACACTGTATATATGAATATTTATCATAGATCTACATAAGTGTGTATTAACCACTCCACTGGCCTCATGCACACCCACACTTAATTCACCACACACACACAGCCTTTGTCACTATCCTTATTGGGATCAGTTTAATGTATTTCCTGGCCCCAACCTGAACCCTAAAACCAAGTCTTAGCCCTCAAACAGTCCTTTAAACTTGTGGGGTCCAGCATTTTGGTCCCCACAAAGCTGTCTGACCCTGTCTGAATTATAGCACGCTCCCAGTGCTTGGACCCCACAATTGGGACTCTGGGGAAATGTATGCAGCATCACCGCACAGAGACAACTGGACTTAATATACCTGCAGAGTGAGTGAGAGAGAGAAAAAAAAAATACTGGCTGTGGTAAAGAAGGTCATACGGTCATAAAAGTTTATTTTTGGACCAGTTTCACAGGTTTTTAATTCCACGTTAGAGACGAGAAAGAAGTGAGTGAAGACAAAGAAAGGTGAAAAGTAAAGAGAGAAACAGAAAGTAAAATCTGCACAGCCAAACGTTGTTTAAATTCTTGAACTTAAAATTTCGAATTCTAGAGATCTGAAAGTGCTTAATTATAACAATAACATGTATGTGGGAAAGTAATGCGTAACACTGTTCTTCTAATTGGTTTTGTGTTCATATTTTTCAAGAAGCCATATAAAAAGACCAGAAATATCAGTCATTTCTTCTTTTTAAGTTTAAGAAGATAAAGCAGTGAAATGACATGAAAGCTCCTTCCACAGAAAAACGTAGTTCTTTCCTACTGCAGCTCAGCGATATGAATGTTTTGAGAGGAAGTGAATCTTTTTAGTGTTTTCAAGAAAACCTGTCCTGTGGTTTATTCCTCTTATTGTAAACACCAAGAAGATGACGCCTGCATGGCATCCAGGAACTAAAACCTTGTACCTACTTTCGGTTTACTGTAACTCTTCTCTCCATATGTCATCATCAATCCTTCCTCTGTCTGTTTTTTCAGATCGGCGCCTATGACCAACAGATATGGGAGAAATCAGTGGAGCAGCGAGAAATAAAGGTACATTTGGTTCTTTGTTTGCTATACACCTCCATCTTTCTGTTATTTACTGTTGTTTTCCTGTTTTCTTTAAGTCCTGCCTTTTCTAAATGTCTTTCTTTTTATTCACTTTGTGAAGTCTTTTTTTGTGGTCCCTGACTTTTACTCCTCCATCTTTCCTCCTTTGAGCCTGTTTTCACTGTCTCTTACCATGCTGCCAGTGTTTTCTTTTAACTCTTTCCTCTCTGCCCTCCTGACTGGGTGTCACCTGCCCATCTCTCCTCTCTTCATCTCCGTCCCTTCTTCTCCATCTCATCTTTTCCTCCTCCTCCACAGTTTATTTCTCTGGTGAGTATACGGCGGGGAGGACGTCCCTCTTGTTGTCCCACAGTGCACGTCTGCTCACCCACGCTGTAGATTGCTAGACTGTGATTGGTTGGTTTAATCGCTCTGTTCACATGCCGTGTCAAATCCTGGTGTGTTTATTAACCCCACTCTGTATTCACAATGTAGCAACACTGCTTCGTGAGTGGCTGCAGGAAGATGTCGTTTTCCTAACATTTCCCCGTAGACAAATGAGGGAACTGAGCAGCTGCAGCCTCCAGACTTGCTTTTGGTCTGAACGCACAGCTGTATTAGCACGAGTCATGTGACCAAGGTCGGCTCCAGGCAGCGTGCGGCCAAAACTTTGGTCTTCTTCAACTCTTAATAGACATTTTTTTGGATTTCTTGAATGTCTGCTCAGATCAAAGACGTTTCAGTGACCTGTCAGTGCTGTGTGTTCCTCTGGGAATAGACACAACAAGAAATGTGCATATGCACCCTAGCTAGTCCTTCCTGTTGTAACACTCAGTCAACTGCCACCAGACTTTTTCTTCATTCCTTTTTTTTTTTTGCTAAACAATATATAATAGCACTTCAACATAAGGAATATATTGATTATCTACATTCAACAATTATAACACAATAAAAGGTGTGGAAAATGATAGGATTAGTGATTTAAATAAGAGTTATTAGTAATAGACATTACCAGAGATAATGAAATCAAGTCCAAATTGATAGTGATGGCTCTGACGTGAATTCTTACATTAATTAAGGCTGCATCCCTCTTTTTTTGGCGTAATCTAGTGCGCTATGATATAAACTCAATGCAAACTAGTTTAAACCACAAACAACCAGCAAAGAAGCACCAGGAAGCGGAGAGACACTGTAGAAAGGTTTTGTCATAAAACACACTGATGTGAATTGGTCATTTTTAGGGGGTTGTTTTCTTTCATTTACCATCTCCCTTCTGTAACATTGGCAGACTCATTTACAGTACAGCCAATAATGTTCTTAATGAAATCTATTTGCGGGCATAACGTGTTTTTCCTGGCTCAAAATGAGGTGATGAGGTAACATACAAAATAAACAATTTGATTACTTATGTTTAAACACACATACAGATCTCACTGTTTATAAAGCATTTAAAATGTATATTTTTAAAAGTGTGTATTTCAAGCCCCTTCTCACACTTTCACAAACAGCCCACCACTTTTTATTTATTGTTTATTTTACTTGCTAATATGACTGTGGCAGTCATGTTCTCAGATGTAGGTAATAATAAACTTATATCATGTTCTTTTGTATTCTATGAAGTTGGAAAAAAGGTGATTAAAAAAACAACATTGTGAGCATTGTACAATCCAGAGTCAAATTCCTCGTATGTATACACATACCTGGCAATAAAGCTGATTTTTGACATGCAGAGGCGCATAGAGCAGTGTCCACAAACGCTGAATGCCATTTCCAAAGATATTTTTAAATGCCTACCAGCGATATAAAACTATATTAAAACATTGAACGTTAGGAAAAGTTTTGTCTATTTACTTACTATTGTTCCTGTGTGGCAAAGACAGTGGAAACACTGTCCCACCCCCTGTGCACATCAGCTCAATGCTACGATGCAGTTACAAATGACAGAAATCCACAAATTGCTACTCTTGCTAGAAAACAAACTGTGTTTTCTATAAAGAATTTTGTTGAGAGCTGGAAGCGGGACCAAATCTGATGGCTGCCTTGTAATTCAGGAAAAAACCCTGTTAAAATTTGAGTTTAATGGGACAAAATATTGTTTGTGCGTGCTTGTGTGAGTGCAGGGCCTAAAGCAACTCCCTCTAGTTCAAAGCTGTCTGTAATTAAGAGCCTCTTCACCTCTGTCTGCTGTGACCTCTCACCTTTGAACTTTAAGAGGACAGCTTCATTACTCCCTTTTCAGATTTAATTACAGATTTTTATATATATAGCATTCCCTTGGTGGAGTTCAAGGACCTGAAAAAGCTTCTTAATAATTTTTTAGGGTAGGATTACATTAAATGTTTCAGGGTTTTTTGTTTTGTTTTTAATTTGGCAGTTCCAACATTTTCTCTACTTCCTTCATACTGTACCTTTTTTTTGTTGTGTAAACAGAGAGGTGAGAAACACTCTTTAATGAGCTCAAAGTCCCCCACACACACACAAATGCAGCGCTGACCACACTGGTTTCTCAGTTTGCAGCTGCAGCAGACCGTGCAGAGTTTATCCGGTTTAGATACAAGATGTGTCACCCTCTCACTCCTAAATTGTTTATTAAACTGTTTATAGCCTCATAAAATTTAGATAAGCAGTTCTCATAAACTCAGAAATCATAAATGTGCAGAAGTCCTGTTTTTAGCAGTCAGATGTGGCCGCGTTTGCTTCTCTTAATATAGACTATTTTGGCGTCTGTGTTTTGTTTGAGAAGATAGAGCTGCTCTGTTATGTCCTTATGTTGCTCTGTATATTCCTATTTTCTTTATCTCTGACATGCTTATTGATTAATAATGGAATGGTTTAAAAACCAATAAGCCCAGCAGCGAGTGTTCATTAAAGTGTTTCCTTTTGTTCCCTTACTGATCTTGCAAAAGACAAGAAATATTACATTATATTATTCCACCAACAGCTCTGACAAAATAACCCATACATAATCAATTCTGCTGTTTTCTAATTGTAATAATGAACCCAAACTGACAAAATAATGATAGAATCATGCTGCTACCTTGGATGATGTAAACCCAGTTGCCACCTGCTGGTGCAAATGGGAAACTACAATATATTCTGCTGAGTTTTGTTTCAAATTCCCTTTTTATAAACGCATTTAAATATAGACAGTTTTTTGTGTGTGGCAAATAGTGCAACAGACGAATGAGCGTACATGACAAGCATCCTTTAATGATATAAAAGGTATGAAAAGACAAAGAATCACTGTTTTTAACTCCTCTTCAGATGTTGCACTAATCATTTAAAAGGCACTGAGGCAACATCATTACTTGTAACTGCAGGAAAAGTATTTTGTAAAGATAAGAGGCTATGAATAGCGCAGAGATAAGGTAGCCGTGCTCAGGAGAGATGTTTGTGAAGGACTGCGGTAAATCTACTGCCAAGAGGGAGCTATTGATCGACTGCATAGACATACACACTCTCACACTTCTGTCTTGCTCTACTACTCTCACGTTTTCCCTCTCTCTCACACTCACTCACTCTCTCTCTCTCTCTCTCTCACTCACATAGAGTATTAGCTCACTGGTAGTGCTATTTAAAGATAAGGGCCTTCATCAAGCCTCCTATATCAGACCATTGACTGATAACACAGAACTTGATTGGCCGGTATGTAAATATTGGCATGAGCCAGTAAGATTCAAGTGGATAGCTTCACAGTGCTGTTGACTCACATCCTTAAAATATTCAGTAATTCAAAGATGTTGTAAACATGTAAGCATGAACAACCATTTAACAGTCATCTCAGTCATCTGACCATATCAAGCTTTTGTGGCCGGTGATTCCAAACTTAAAGTAAAATAAAATAATAAAACACTTACAACATGACTTGCCAGATACAAAGTTAGGCGCAGCTTGACATGACAACACCACACGATCATCAACTAAAGTGTGTGTGTGTTTCTCGCATGTACACACAGCACTGTGGTCATCTGTGTTTACCCAGAGTCACTGATAGGAAACTTCATTAAAACCTATTGACATGCTGCTCACCGTAGTAACTCTCACACACACGTGCACACACCTTTTAAACTCCCTTGTATTTACTGTTCCTGCTATCACTCACACAGAAAGGCTCTCATGCACCACATACAAAGTTTCATCACAGCTGACACAGAGCAGTGACACACACGCGCAGATGAAGTGTATACACCATAGTAGGAAGTGACAGGAACAGGATATCAGCTTACCACAGGGGAATATTATTCCAAGGGTCATAAACTACACAAGGGACCAACATTAAAGCTATAACAGTAAACCTCACAAGGATGAATGTCTGCTATAACACACTGTTTTTTGAAGTGACGCAGCTGATTTCAAGGACTGAAAGGTCCTTTGAGTTCCTCTGTATTCTTTAAGGAATTAAAAGTAGCAAAAGACACTCAACATTTACAACCAGCTCAATGCATCAAACATAGAAACACGTTTACCAGATTGGGCGGAAGATGACCTGAGTAGATGCACATGCAGTGAAATAGAGAAGATAGTAGCTGTGTAAGCCTGAATGCACGTGGTGTCTCCTCAAACACTTAATATGTGTGTGTTTACGAAGGCATAAAGTGCACCAGAAGACTCCTGTAGATGAGTTCCTGTGTGTGACTAAATGTATGTCTGGGTTTCTTTGTCTGGCATAGACTCTGTGCATCTCTGTCTCCCCCTGCAGGGCCTGAGGAACAAGCCAAAGAAAACAGGACATGTCAAACCAGATCTTATAGACGTGGACTTGGTTAGAGGTGAGTAAAAAGTGCGTGTGTGTGTGTGAGAGCGCGTAGACTTCCTTTCCATCAAGGTAACTATACTAGATACCAGACAGGCTCTTATTGGATAGTGGACTACCCAGTGTACGGTCAAACAATGGAATCTGCTTACTAATGGTCTCCATGCACTCCAAGAACTACAGCAACAGTACAACTTACCGGCTTTTCCCTATTTTCTATACTTGCACCTCCGTTCATGGAA
Source organism: Lepomis gibbosus (assembly GCA_029875015.1). Classification (NCBI taxonomy): domain Eukaryota; kingdom Metazoa; phylum Chordata; class Actinopteri; order Centrarchiformes; family Centrarchidae; genus Lepomis; species Lepomis gibbosus. The sequence goes on from JAPMOB010198379.1 coordinate 6,584, forward strand.
TAATAAAAAGTTCTTACTAGATAGGCCTTCTGCTAAAGCATGCATCGTCTGCTCAGTGGCGGCGACATAAAATGCTCACACACGAACCTGAGATACCAGCGCTGCCATGCCAACGTCCTGTCACCGCTAACCCTCGCTCTATCTACGTTCTCATCTCATCTTTCACATATTCATCAGATTTTCAATTATTTATCGAATCAGTCAAACTTATCCTCAGTTATTTGACTGCACAGGAAGACCGATAGATAATCAAGAAAGAAACAGAGGAAGAGATTAGATTAACAAGATGAAATGCAGAGAAGAAAAACACTACAGAAGGGGGAGAGAAGGAAGAAGATTAAAAGATAAACCCACTGCTCTAATGTGACTTCAGGATGTATTAAATGGTGAGTCATTTGGCTTAAGAAGTTTGCCTCGTTAAACTAAGTATTTACACTCTTGTTCTGCAGGTTCAGCGTTTGCCAAGGCCAAACCAGAGAGTCCGTGGACATCACTGACCAGGAAAGGCATCGTCAGAGTTGTCTTCTTCCCCTTCTTTTATCGATGGTGGATCCAGGTGACCTCCAGAGCCATTTTCCTCTTACTGCTGGCTCTCTATCTGCTGCAAGGTAAGGTTCATTCATCATGTTGATGATCATTAAATAGCAGAAATGGGTCATACAGTTACAAAGTCATGCTTAATTGCATTTAATATCTAAAATTCCTAGTTTTAATTGTCGCCGCAGTCGGCCAGTGTGCAAAGCACAGGAAGAAAAGCTGAATGAACACACTGTTTAAGTGAAAATTTAGAGGGAGAAAATAATGGCCTGTCATATTTTGTCTCATACTGACAAAGAAATTATTAATGTTTTTATTTTAATAAAATGATGTAATATTTTAAAATTGTAATTTTTTTGTCTACAATATTGCATGTTAATATAGTCACAGTCAGTGTTTAAGTACATTTTCGCCGTCTTGTCATCTCATTTTAAACAGGGGAAAAAAGGTTGACGAAAATATTTCGTTTTGTTTCATCTGACGAAAGTAACACTAATCTGGTATCTAGGCTGAACTGATCCTCCGGATGTTTAAATCTTCTACTGCCAAGAGTTCACAAGATGTTCAACAGTCTGTTCTGCTGTTTTTCTTAAAATACACATGCGGTCCACAGTATCTTGCGAGCATGGAGAACTCCCGGTTTACGCCCACAGAGCTGCACAAACACTTTCAAGACCACTGAACAGCATTTTCCTCCACCTACACCATGATGCCCTTTTCAACTCTGATGAAAAACAGATTGTTATTTTTTATCTCTCTAACCCTCCGCCCTTCCTGCTCACTCCCCCAACGTACTACATAAAAACACACCTTCCCTCTGATTTAACACTAAAGTAAAAGCAACTAAAGCAGAATATTTCTATTTCTAGTGGGTTATTTCTAATTTCACCATTTTAATTAATTTATATTCTTTATAATCCACTTTATTTTAGTTTTAGTGTTTACTTACTACTTGAATGCTTTACCTGGTTTACGCTTGTAAAATTGTGTTCGCTCCTTCTAACATAATACAAATAACATTCTTCCTTCTCTGCAAAGTGCTAAAATGGGTCGCTAAATATACTTTGGTTGTTGTTAATATAACTGGGCGGCCCGTCCAAGACTATAAGTAGGAAACACTCTACACATCACATATAGGTGCAAGGCTATTGAAAATCCATCCCAGTGAAAAGGGTGACGCCTACACGCTGACTCCAAACGACAAGTTCAATTAAATTGACAGTGTTTGGATCCTAGTTGAATCTTCGTTGCGTCAAGAAGAGTTAATTTTGACCTCACAAAGCTGCAGATTTTAATTCTTGGTGCAGGTTTAAACAACAACCATGACATGTCGATTCATTTCTTTGTTTTTAATATTGTATTGAATACTTAATTCTCTCTCTTTCCCTCCTGCAGTGGCAGCAGCAGTCCTGTATGTGATCATCCCTCAGCCTCATGGGATACCGACCACCGAGGTGTTTGGAGCCATCTGGCTCATGTTGCTGTTGGGCACCGTCCACTGTCAGATTGTCTCCACCAGGACCCCAAAACCTGCCTCCAGCAGCGGGGGGAAGAGACGCAGGTAAGGACGGGGGGGAAAAAAGAAACTGTTAAACCTACCCAGGGAAAACGGTGCAGAAAATACGAGGAGAGATCAGGCAAATGAAAGAAGGAAAGCAGGAAGGAAGGGAAGGTGTTTGACATGAGGACTTTATGGAAGAAGGAAAGGAGGCAATAAAATGAGGCAATGGTTAGGGAAGTGAGGAAAAGGAGGACAACATGGATGCAGGAGGGAGTGAGGAATAGATTAATCAAAAAGTATTGGTGGATACTGCACCCAGAATGTCCCTCTGTTTAATAAAAAAAGAAGACACTGGAAGCACAAGACAGAGAAAGAGTGGAGGAAGACAGTTGTGGAAAGACATTTATAAATACATCTTTTGTTGCTAGATTGCATTTGCCCTTGTTTGCTTTCTGCCACTTACACTAAAAATCAAACTGAACAGCAGCATGTTTATCATGGAGATATTTTCAACAAGTTTCTGTCAACATCAACTCCTCTTAGCTGTGTGACTTAATTTAGTATCCTCTTTCTAGAAGTCTGTAATTTGGTTCTTTGCTATTCAAAGGATCTTTTATGGGCAAGAGTTTCATCTGACACTTGAAAAAAGCCTTTCCATTGTATCTAGATTACATGCCTGGCAGAAAATCAAGCATTTTCATCCCAAAGTGACAAGTCATTTGATAATGAGTTCCCTAAATTGGCGCGTTTATCTTTAATGAAATCTCTCCATGATTAATCTAATGTCACTGGATAAAGACAAGAAGGATTTATTGTGTGTGAAAGCAGAAAGTAGCTTGCTTTACTTGTGTGTTTTGTAGTTTTCAGACTTGCAGTTTGTGATTTTCTCTTTGTTGGTTTAAAGCTTGTCAGTGTGCGGCTGCTGTTTTCTGGTTCAAAATGCTGTAAAGACAATTTTCAGACTCTCGGGAGGAAAATTGATCCATGCCACAGATTTGGAAAGGGGTTTTTGAGAGGTTTGAGTGTGACGGACGGGTAATGGTGACCTTCGTTGCATAACCCTAGGTTCTCTTTTACTTGGAAAAATCATGGGTACAATTATTTTTACACAACGCAGATTGTGTTCCTCTATACATTTGTCTGTCTCTCTCTTTTCCTCATCTTTCCTCAAGTCTTATAGACGTTTCATCTCAAAGACGAAGAGAATTCAATCTCATTTATAATCTGCTGTCTACATTAACCAGCAGTTGCCAAATTGTACTGGACACGTGTCATGTGTCATGTTTTGAAAGGAACATTTTGGTGATATTTGGATAAGTTTTGCATGATATTTGAATAGTTATTTTTTTACACCAGCCATTTCAATCTCATGATTCACAGTCAGCAGTTATTTTTACCAGTGATAGGTGAAAGTCTTTATGAACATCCTGTTTATCCTGCCTTGTAATTTGAAAACCAAAAAAGTGCCGTCCTTCACCTCTGTGTCCTGTATTAAATCTTTAAGGAGCAATTCTGCCAAATCTGACTTTTACATTAATATCCTGCAAAAGTCAACAAACTTTACTGTTGCTGCTCTACAAACAATATTAAGTTATATTTAAAATATAAATCCGTTCTAATCCTGTTCTGAATTCATTCTTTTTAACCTAATTCTTTGGTAATGAAAAAGAACTGGGAAGGTTACAGATAAAGAACCGGGTGATAAGAGTATGGATAAGATAAAGATACAATCCTAACAATACCCACACCTACAGCTGATTAGTAGTTTTACCCTGACTTTGGGAGGTAAGCAAATTGCATTTCAAATCCTTTCGCTATAAGCCTGTTTAACCAATGTTTTGAATATAATATTTTATGTTATTTATAATTTTTTTTTTATGGCACACAGTGCGATCACGTACAAAAATGTGAAGGATTACTTTATCAGTGAGAATTATTTCACCTTTTTCTTGCTAATGTCTAAGTGTAATGTCAAAAAGTAGTAAGTAAGTTTTGTTTTAATAAATATTGTAAAATGTAAAAATGCGTAGTTTTAGTCAAATTTTCTTGGCGATCCCCACATCTCCTGTTCTTGATATGAATACAGGACAATAACCATCCATGAAAAACTATTTTAGACACCCCTGATCATGTCTTCAGATTTAATTTTCTCTTAATATTGGGAAATTATCACATTTAACACCCACATTTATGAAAATATCTACTTTTGCAGAATAGAAACCTAAAAGAGGATTTTGGTAGAATTTGCCTTTTAACTGTAATCAGCCTGTGTGTCCAGCAGCTGCCTTTTTGTACCAGTGCTGCATCAGTGCTTTGCTCTTTAAAACTTTAGTTTCTGCTAAAGGTTATATATTTTTACTGGTACCGCCTGGTTAAAAATGTACTGTTACAGTGAGAAAAAGCAATCGGGTTCCTGGTGGACACACTGCTGTAGTTTCAAGTCTTCTTAGTCTCCAGGTCCGCTCTAAGTCTCTCTCCACCATTCTTTCCAAACTGAAGGAAGTTGAGGAAGGCATCTCAGATGGAGGTGCATAGGGAAGGCGACGGGTCTAGCACTACCGATAACACACAGGAGGGGGCGCCACACTCCCACTCAGCCAGCACAACATACAGCCTGGGTGCTCTCTTCCAAGATTTCTGGCATGATATCTGTAAAGCTGGGTGTGTATTTTCGTTTCCCATCTTCCTAAAGAGAGATGATGTACAAAGACAGCGGCTGGGGTTCAGTTCATAAATGATCCAATTAGAATAAATTGTTTTTAAATGGTAAAACCAGTCAATTCCTCATCTGGAATTTCATAAAATTATGAAATGTTACACAAAATGTGTCCAACCACTAAATAAACATCTGAAACTGAATCCCAGCCTCGACTCAAACCTAGAAAGGCTTCTTCAGCTGCAAAATCACTTCATCTCCTATCACGTTAAGTTTTCTCTTCCTATCTATCTTGGAGAAACCAATTTCTCATAAATTAACTGCTTCAGCTGTCACTGGAAAGGCATTGTTCTGACCCGCTAGTTAATTACTTAACCTCTGATGTCAACATTTAGATCAGTTGGTTCTTGACCTACCAAAATGTACCAACGTAATCTTTGGTGTCACACTTTTCAGTGGGGAATGGAAGGATTTTGCAGCTGATTGAAATATGGCTTGCTGCCCAAGCTGTGTTCAAAAGAAGCATGGGGTGTGGTTCCTGGCTAGGGAAAAAATTACAAATAAATCAACTATCCTAAAGATTCTCAAGCTAAACTTTAACCCAATTAAATGCCTATGATTTGAATTTGATCCCAACGGTCACAGACTGCTGCTTCTCCCCAAGCTTCTACTTTGACCAGCTTTCAGCAGACAGCAACAGTGTGGAACGTTTCGGAGCCCTAAATAACTCTTGATTTGGTTGGTCATCTGTTGAATATCTGCCACAATCACTGGAGCACTCAGTACAAGACACATCCATCTCTGTCAGGTCACTTCTCTCAATGGTCCATTCATTAATCCTCTGATTTACTCACGTGTTCACCATTTTAACTTATTTAATTCCTGTGTGAGAAAGAAATTACATTTCGTGAGAAAATCAGACTAACTTAAATTTCCAAAGCGACTAGCTTTAGGATAATATAGTTAGCACACTTGGTGCTCAGTCAGTTTATCCCTAATGCATTCATTTAGTAACTTTGTTAGTACAGCAGCAGCTCACATTTTATGCAACACTTTCTCTCCAGTATTGGCGTTCATTTAGTCTGAACGTTCCCCAGTGTTGAATGCATCCTGTTTTATCTCACTGCATGTCTGCTTCTAAGACTGAACATCATTACTGGTAAATTAAGTTGCCTTGCTGTGTTTTTATCTAAATATCTCGTCTCGATCTGTCCGTCTTTACATATCCATCTTTTTCTGTCTATCTCTCCTGCTCTACCCTACTCACCTTTTCTTCTACCCATCTTCCGTCCTTTGCGTCCTGCTTCAGATCTAAGAAGTCCAAACTGTCCATCGACAAGTCGACAGAGACAGACAATGGCTATGTGTCGCTGGACGGCCGCGTGACCAATCGCAGCAGCGAGGAGGGCCTTCAGCTGCATGAGCAGCGATGTGATTCGCTAAACAGGGCTGATGAGGTTTGCTGGAACCCTCTTGTCCAGCCCGCACACACTCAGACACCCCGCAGCACGGGACTGATACTGGCAAGCGGCAATAAGGTGATCCGTCAAACCACAGACAAGAAGTCCTGTTTGACTATTAACTGATCTTTCAAAATAGTTGATAAATGTTTTCTGTCTTTTAGGAGCCAGCATCAGATGAGGCGTCCAGTGAGGAGGACCCTGAAGCATCCTACAGCACCCTGCGCAGGGGAGTTGAAAGGATTAACAGTGACTGTGCGCTCAGAAACCGCAAGAATACGCACCACTACAAGAAACACTACGCTGTAGAGGTAAACACACACTGAAGGCAACATGTTAACCTTTCAAAGCAGTTTAATTCTGTCTGTCAGAGAAATGACAACAGGTGACATAGATGTCATTTCAGACTTTTCACAAAGTAACAAACCTCCCTTTTGCCTGTCAGGATGTCCCCAAGTCCGGCACCAGCTGCAGCTCCCGGTGTTCTAGTCTGAGGACTCAGGACTCAGAGAGCACACGACATGAGTCCGAGACAGAGGACCTGATGTGGGAGGACTTCCTGCACTGTGCCGAGTGCAGATCATCCTGCACCTCAGAGACTGGTCAGAAAAACACATTAGCAAAAATGTTTACAGCAAAAATAAAAATGACTGGTTTATAAAATGCTTTTGTACTTCCGATGTACCTGCTAAAGTCATTTTAACCTGCGGCCCCAGTTCATTGATAAACTTAGTTTTTGTATTGAAACTAATACTGTGATGCCTTTTCTTTACAGAGGGAGAAGGAGGAGGGACACCCGTCTGTCCCCCTGCTAAAAAGGAATACAGAGACGATCCTTTCCATCAGGTCTGTGAATTGTCCTAGTTAAGACATGTGGCTCTCTTAGGGCTGTATAGTGGACTTGGGTAAAGTTTTTATGATTTGCAGTATAAATATTCAAAACAGGGCAGAGTTTTTTGTTCGACATCTAGGTTATTTCATGATCTGCTTAACACTAAAAGCAGGGTGCGAACTATGGGGGGGGGCATGCTCCCCTTAATAATACATCAGCTCCCCTAAAAGCATGATTTGTGATATTTTTGTTGCGGGGGGGCTCTAAAATATTGACATCTTGCTTTTTTGACATCTCTATATTTCTGTCTCATCATGGATCATGCGGAGCGTCAGACTTCATCCAGCCAGAGTGAACCATCACCTGACTGTCCACAGCGGGCCAGTCGCTCCGCAATCCCTGGTCCGCCCCGCTCCGGTACAGGTTGTGTCAGTAGTACGACAGAGACGCTGTGAACAGTTTGTGATCGTTCCCTCTGGCTGGATGAATATTACGCACAATCCATGCACTACTGCAGCTGTGGGCTCCCCACGGTGCCATGCAATTTTTTAAATTCTTCCCTCTCACGGAGAAAAGAAACGTCAGGTCACAAACACAGCTGCAGCTGAGAAGTGTAATTGTTGCAAAATGGCTACAAACGATAATTATAATAAGACAAACATGAATGATACTTTCACAGTCAGCCCCAGGCCTCCATGCTTGCAGCTATTAATGATCATCCCAAAAACACTGAACCCCCTCGAAAGCTAAGGTATTTTAGCTTGCAAACTGACTAAAAGTGTCATTTAAATGCTGTGGAAACACCTAAAGTTTCACTTTTCAACCAGGATGTCTTTTGACCTGCAAACCACAAAGGCAAGGGCAGAGAGGTTGCAGTAAAAGTGGTCAGTAATTATGTGGATGTTGTGGTGTATAACATCACCCCTGCCCCCTCAGGGTCATGTTCCCTGGCTGCACAGCTCCAACCCTGGCCTGGAGAGAGTGAGCGCCATAGTGTGGGAGGGAAATGAATGTAAGAAGGCAGACATGTCTGTCCTTGAAATCAGCGGCATGATCATGAACAAAGTGAGTTACTAAAGCAACACATACCACGTACCTAGTGTCAGAGAATGGTTAAAAAAATAAATGTAACCATCTACTTTCTGTTTGTCTGCCTCCCTGCACAGGTGAATCTCTACACTCCTGGTATTGGTTATCAAGTGTTTGGGAACCTGGTTTCAGTGACGCTCGGCCTCACACCTTTTGCATACAGGTACTGCTGGCATAACATAACTCCTCTATATTTGAAGTTTGGGCGTTCTGTTCCATCTTTCAACATACCTGCTTTTAATCTCTAAAAACAACTAGACTGGAAAAACTGGAAATATTTAGATACTGCAATAAGAAACTGAGTTTTTTCTTAATAAGGTACTCCATATTACAGAGAGTAATGCTCACTAACAGTTTCAGAAGTACAAAAATCTGAATGTTTGCTGTTTTCACTTCCTGCAGACTGGCTCAGTACCGCGACTTGGATCAGCTGACCACGCTCTCAGCCAATGAGCTGCTGTCGGTGGCCCTGGGAGGCGGATCTGGATCAGATGCCTTGGTGATCACCATGGTGACACTCAGCTTCCTGGTCCGCGTTTGCCTTATATGGCTCTTCTTCTTCCTGCTCAGCGTAGCAGAGAGGACCTACAAACAGGTGAGACAACAATATTCTGAATTAGTGCTTTTAATGGTTAAACTGCAGTGTTTAACTCATGGGCAGATTTATCTATTAATGGTGATGTGTGTGTGTTTCAGAGGCTACTGTTTGCCAAGCTGTTTGGTCACCTGACTTCGGCCCGCAGAGCCAGGAAGTCTGAGGTCCCCCATTTTAGATTGAAGAAAGTTCAGAACATCAAGATGTGGCTGTCGCTACGCTCCTACCTCAAGGTACCTCACTGATGTCACCCTTTAAAAAATGTACAGTAGCTCTACTTATCAGTGATAGTTCACTTTTTCTCTAGACTTTTTATTTTGCAAACAATTGTAAATAACTGGGAAGAATTAGCGTCCTTTTTAAAACATTTATATTTCCGAGTATCTGTATATTTGAGAGTTAGCAACATTCACAGCTGTAATGAACGAAACTTTGTTGCGTTTGCAGAGACGGGGTCCTCAGCGTTCAGTGGATGTGATCGTGTCATCTGCCTTCCTGCTCACTCTGTCTGTCGTCTTCATCTGCTGTGCCCAGGTAATGTCAAAATCATCCATATTAAACAGGTTAGCTTAGGAGTAACTGATTAACATAGCATTCGTGAGCCACGATCATATTACGGTGCAACAACAAACATGAAAACATGCAAATGAGAGAAACTATATTTAGGAGTTAGCTGTACTAAAACACTGCATAGGTGGTCAGAGTGGGAGTGGACTGATGGGACTATTGTTTTACTTCCTAACTGCTAGAGACACTATGCAATGCCTGGATTTCCATAATGTGCGTGTGAAATCCATGGATTTTTATACTACCACTGGTGGTCAGGAAGAATGAAATGGAACAGAGGATCTATCTATCTACGCTGTGTCTGTTAAATCTTAGTAAGATGCATGCTGGCCAAAAAAAGAAGCGTTAGTGTGGCCGTGTGTTATTTTCACAGGTAAAATTACATGTTCAGAAATGCTGGTAAAGGCTCAGTTTGACTCCAATATGTTTAGTGGGCTCTTCATTAAAACAATCTCCATTAGCATTGGAAACCTGCAGGCAAAAAGTCAAGCTGACCAATCAAAGTTCTTGTGGTCTCAGTGGCATCTCTATAGCCCTGATGGGTAGTTACATTTTTAATTTGAGTCTGTCACAGTGTCTTTTTAAGTCATCAATGGGGGACGCCAATGTCAGCTATCTTCAATTCTACACATAGTGGCTTAATAAAGAAACATACACTAAAGTAAACTATATGTTACGGACTGGGTGCTGAATATTTTAAGAGACTGAATAACATAACTTTCCTCTCTTCCTTCAGCTGCTCCATGTCCATGAAACGTTCCTTGAGTGTCACTATAACTGGGAGCTGGTGATCTGGTGTTCCAGTCTGTCTCTGTTCCTGCTCAGGTTCGTCACCCTGGGGTCCGAAACCAGCAAGAAGTACAGCAACACCTCCATACTGCTCACTGAACAGGTACGTGCACATACAGAAAACACATGCATATCCACACAGCAGACAGGTCATTAACACCGACATTGCTCCATTATGCGTTTTACAGATCAACCTGTATCTGAAGATGGAGAAGAAGCCAAACAAGAAAGAGGAGCTGACATTGGTCAACAATGTCTTAAAACTGGCTACCAAACTACTCAAGGTACTGTCTCTCTAGCTTCACAACTCCTTTAAAAAAAACAACTTCTAGTTATCAGGGTTTTCCCTACATGCTACCATTTAAAGCAGAGCACCCTGTTTGTTCTGATAGTGACCGTACTGTTCGTTCCTCTCTCTCTAGGAGTTGGACACTCCTTTCAGGTTGTATGGTTTGACTATGAACCCTCTGCTCTACAACATCACCCAGGTGGTCATCCTGTCCGCCGTGTCGGGAGTCATATCTGACCTATTAGGCTTTAACCTGAAGGTAAGTGTGTGACAGGTTTAGGGGTTTTGTTTTGCTGCTCTGCGTGTCTTCATCTGATTGAAGTTTAAGTCCAGTCTGCCTCTCCTGTGGAGCCGTTGATGCATCAACTAACTGATTTTATTTCCCGAAATTTTGCGCCACTTTCTGGTGTTTTTGAAAAAAGCCTGGACAGCAGTAGTGAAAAGTAACATTTACTCAAGTACTACCTTTATTTTAAGTACCAGAGCCTCAAAACTGACCTTTCTAACTATTGTTTGTTGGTAATAGTTTACTTTTTATTGGACTACATTTGACAACTATAGTTACAAATTTCTTTATTTTACAGCTCATGACGCATTACTATACTCTGTGTACATAACAGTTAAAAATGTGCTTCAGTTTGACCACCAACAGCATGTTTTCCAAGCAGAATTGTACAGCAAGGCTTCTTTTACTTGGGCTAATCTTGGGCTATTTTTACACAACTGGACACATCCTTATTACTGCAGAACCATCTTTTACACTGTTTGAACATTCATAAACCAGGCAGAAAGTGTGTATTAATCCTGTTTCTTTCTTCCTGTTCACAGCTGTGGAAGATCAAATCGTGACAGTAAACGAAGAAACAGTGCTGACCTTCACTCACACTGACTCACTGCACGGACTGAAAGACTCAACATCGGTCTCGACATATCCGAGTGCTTTGACCTTCAACGTTCACACTTTGTGCAATTCACAAACTATTTATTTACCCTCTCAGTGTTTATAACTTAGGGTTTATTTGAATTGTAGTTTTTCATTTGTGTCCTCTGACAAAAAAATGATGCTATATTTTACCTGTCTACAGAAAGTGTTTGTATTATTATAACTATAAGTTATGTTTAACGTGATGGTTTAGGTTCTCCTTTCTGTTTTCATTCACATCTTAGGCAAAGATGGGACATTTGTGTTTTATTTGCTTAAACTTAAAGCTATTATTTATATTGAGCAAGTTTCAAAACAAAACTGTTACAACCTTAAATCCCATTTTTAAAAATACACACATTAGTCCAGTCTTGTGATACAGGAATAGTACATTGTGATCAAATAGTAGTTCTCTCAAATCTGGCAGGTTTAGTGCAGAAAATGGTAAAATTAAGTTTGTTTGGTGTGCAATTCAGTTCCTCAAACGTAATTAAAACTGACCTTTCCCAATTCACACCAGCTCCCAGATGTTAAGAAAAATTACAATTATGTGTATGTTTCATGTATGTTAACAGTATCCCTAACAGGGATATATATAGTTCTGTAGGTAAAAATTTGACTTACCTGAGAAAATTGTTCTCATTGGGGGGAGAGGGGAAGTGCCGGACGACATCAGCGCTGCAGAAAAACAATCATCCAGTTAATGGAAATAACAGAACATGCAAGAATAGGTGACATTTCCAGAACCTCTGAAGCCACAGGTGTGCAAAAAGCTTCATGTGGATACCACACACACAATGAAAAAATACACACAAAATTGACACAGACCAGAAAATATCCCTTTTCATTATTTCTTTTACTTAGTTTTAATTTCAGGCAAGATGTGCGTGTAGGTAGTACCATGTCCTCTGCTAGTTCAGGACAATTTCATACAACATCTGTTAAAACGTGCAGGAAATGAATGATTTGGTTCAAATTACTCACGTTAGCATAACATGACGATGTTTTGTGAATTGCAGATTAGGACATTGGCCTATTCCCTGCATGTGAAACTACTTTCTAGTTTGTCAGAAATCACTCCTTATTTACACATTTTGTTTTCGAGGTAGAAATTTATGCTCTAAAAATTCCATCAAGGGAACTTTTTTTTTTTTTAATTATATAGATGTGAAAATTTCTGTACCTACAGATGTAAGTTCTAAAGTGCCCAAAATAGCAATTTACTACTCACTAAACTATTGTCTAGAAAATAGTGAATCAGTAAACAAGGGAGGGATTTCAGACAGTCTTGTCTCTAATTTGTGGAAAGTCTGTTGAAATGTTCCATCATAATAAGTAATGATACAGTCCATGCATAAAGAAAAACATTCAATACTGATTAAAGTTAGCTTTTTGGGGGACTCTGACAAAAAGGTTAGATGAATTTTGTATGCATATAACAGCATGAAGAGTGTTTTGTTCGTTTCAAATTCCATCAATTTAGTAAGTTTAGAAATTCAATGGATTTTACATAACATTTGATATAAAACTCCTAATAGAGCTAAGTAGATGCTAGATTGATGTGTATTACATTTGGCAGACAAAGTGAAAGTCTGTCACCGGTTTCTAAACTGTGCAGTTAAAACACGTCTGAACATGAATGAAGATATGCACTTTAAAAAAAAAGACTTAAAATGGAGAAAAGTTACATCACATTTAAATGTCAAGAGATTTTTGTTTGTACCTCACCTGCTTGACACAGTGTGTTTGCTGGTCAGGCGATTGTTAGCTCTAGACAAGTCTCATCACTCTCTGAAGTAAAGCCCACATGGTACGTGAAGTGTTCACGCCCACAGAAAACATCTTAAATGTGACACAAGCTGTTGCCTCGGTTAATGAGTTAGCATTTTGCTAACGGAATTCATTCAGTAAAAATGCTAGCATAATCATCGTCGGTGTGTTTGAGGAGAAAGACCAAAGTGCTTATTTTCCGGTTTGTTTTTTGTGTCTCTGCTGGAAAAAGAATGTATTTGCAGCATTATGCTTTAAGATCTATTTGTTTCCCTTTGGAAATACTTTCAAGTTGTATTTTTGTGCTTTTTGCTCTTTCATCAGTCATTTGTAAAGGTTGTTTCAGACGCTCGTTGGAAAGGCGAGGCACGTTTTACTGTTTTTTTTTCTAAGAGGAACAAAGAAGTTTGAGATGTATGTATGAAAATGAACCTAGGTAAAAATGACTCTTTTTGTTGTGATTCCGTTTTTTAGAGAGTCTGAATATTTCTTTTTTTTTGTTTTGTGAACTGGTCTGTCCACAAGGTCTACATTTTTTATAAGAAATTAAAAGAAATGGAAGTTGACTGGCTAATTCTTGTTGTATTTCAGTATTCTACAGACAGATGACAAACCAAAGGAATAATCTGGATAAATAAGTGGAGGAGTGACAAATGCATCCATGCAACCTGATTAAAAATCAAGTAATTGGCATCCTATCATGCCCCTCAACATATAGGCTACAAAATGTTCAAAGTTGATTAGTTTAAAACAGATGCTCCTATTTGCTGTTTTTCTGACTCTACAAAAAACTGTTGCTGTTGGGTTTTCCTTAATTTGTTACAACTGTATCCTTCAAAATAATAAGAAATTTTAAATAGTTTTCTGCTTTAGCCTACATACAAGACTGAATCCATCTGAGACAAATGTGCAGGTGGGTTAATGGTATTACATGTTTCAGTGAAGCAGAATGAGAGTGCAAAGTGAAAAAGACTTTAAATAGTTTAAAAGGACAAAATTAGGTGAATGGAATTTAAATGCAATAACTCATAACGTTGAAAAATTTAACTAAGTAAATTTACTCAAGCAGTGTACTTAAGTCGAAATTTGAGGAACTCATACATTGGAGTATTTTGCTTTTCATGGTACTTTTACTCCACTTCATTTCAGAGGCAAATATTTTTACTTACATTTACTTATTCATACTTACATTTACTACATTACACACTAAGATTTTTTCTATCCAAATCTATGATTTATTATTAATTTAGCTACTGCACCCAACAATACAGACAAGTACAGAGAAGATTAGTTGATCAATTGATTGGCAACTATTTCGATAATCCTTTGAGTCATTTTTCAAAACATGGGTCCAGCAAAGGGCCAAAAATGTTATGATTAAAAAAAATAATTCAAAATTGATGATTTTTACAATTCATTTCAAATAATTTTGTCTTTTGAGTTTAAAGGCTGATTTTTGCTCCTGAGAGAAAGTTGAAGAAATCAGATGGTTAATTGTGGTTTTAAACTCTTCTTTAAGGTCAGAACAAACACTTAATGCCAAACAGTGGATGGCTTCACAAACCTGAGGTAGAATATTCAAAACAATTATGATAAAACCTTTTTTCAACATATGTGAATATGTAACATATGTACGATTACGATAAAATTATCACTACAATTACAATTACACTCTAAAAACTTTTCATTTACTCCATAAACAGGCAGTGTCTCATCCCTCCACTGGGAGGCCATGGCTGAGTTACATTGCCTCCTAGTGGTTTTAATGTGCTAATGAACAATAACCTTAATTTAGAATCATGTTTTCATCAAATGAAATGCGTGTCATTACATCTACTATGCAAGTCTGTAAAGTTACACACACGTTAACAATTCAGATATCAGGGTAATAATAGATTTTTTTTAATTCAATACTTCTGTTACTTTTCACCACTGTTTACAGTAACAGAGTACAGACAGAGTATCCTTGTCCTTTACTGAAGTTTACTGAAGGTGATGTTCCTTTCTACTTTTACTCCACTACATTTAAGAGGGAAATATTGTACATTTTAATTCTGTGCATTTATTTGTTACCAACTTTACATTCAGATTATCAATGCCAAATATTAAAATACATAATACAATAAATTATAAATTAAGTCACAACAGTATATAAAGTAATTTAAATCCCACTTTTACCATCTGTAACATTAAAGTGATACCTAGATGAATATTAGTCTATATATTCTGAAATGGGCTATTCTGCATTTACTTTTTGTATATTTTAATGCTAATACTTATGTACATGAGTAGGCTACTAAGTTTTTGAATGCATGACTTTTACTTCTTACAAACTATTTTTACACTGTGCTGTTGCTACTTCAGTAAAATATCTAGTACTTCTTCCACCAAAACCAACAATGTGTTAGTCTCTCAGCTTTAATCCCATGCATTCGTATTGATAAATGTTATGAAAATAAAACATTGTCTGGCAGTGGAGAGTACTGCAGGCTACTTAAAGACAAATTTGAGGTACTTTTACTTGTGTATTTTCTTTTCACGCCACTTTATCCTCCTACAGTCACTTTGGGCTCTGGTTAATTGTGATGACATTTCTCACTATTTTTAGAATCAGGTGATTACTGGAGAAAATAATCAGCAGGTTAATCCATAATGAACAACAGTTATTAAAATAGGTAGCATCTCCACATCCCTCCTTTAAAACAGTCTGTCTCTGTAAAAAGCCCAAATGGAAACTTCTTCTAGACTTATCTTTAGGGTAAGAAAACGTCTCGACTGGGTCTTACAATAGCCTACTGGCCAGCATACTCTACTGACAAACTTAAGCATAGCCTCTTGATATTAATGTTATCAATCAGTCACTTTCCATCTTGCATTAGTCCAGAGTTGTAACTAGCCTTGACTGTGAGACTAGATAGTCATTGTCTTGTTGTAAAATGAAGAGTGCTTCCAGGCCTATACATTGTCTGGACTGGTCCCACTGTTGCTGCTGGAATGTGCGCGTGCATGAAATGAAACGCGCACATGAACGCATGTTCGAGCGAAGCGGTTATCTTTTCCGAGCTGCACATTCACACAAAATTACTGTCATGACATCAGACTTTGAGAGGAGCGAGCAAAAGTTTACCTGAATTATGTCCCTGCAGTTTCCTCTCGAGGGTTTTCTCTCTGTGCCTCTTCATTCTCTCAAAGTTGGAAACACTAACATGAGAGTAAGATAACTTTTGTCAAGGCTGAACTCGGCCCTGGGCTTTTCCTCAGACACCGGTGTTTTCAGTTCTCCTGATGTGATCCCAACCCAACCCCCCCCCATCCAGTCCAGCCAATGAATGAAGAGCAACAGAGGAAAGCGCCTAATATAAATATGAATGTTCCTGTACATTTAAAATACGCATTTAATTGGCCCAGTAATTTATAAGAAATACTAAAGCAACCATCTTGGCTAACGCCTGATTGAAAAATGGAAGTAATGGAAATAAATAGAAAGGCTGCTTTTTGGTTGTTTTCGTAGCACATTAATAAGTGGAATAATGTAGGCTACAGGCGAATCACGCCATATTAAATAATGTCCTTTAGTGTCATGGTTTAGTGTTCAGTGCACATACGAACCACTAAAAAGACAAAGTGACAGATTCAAAAAACGTTTTTATTAGAACAATACAGCCGATATAAAGGTCTATCGCAATCAAACACTCCTATCAGAACAGAACGTGTGCTTCAACAGACAATATGCACTCCCCAAGAGAAATAAATTAATATAATCTAGATCAAATAAAAAAAGAAAAGAAAAGTGAGAAATGTGCGGGTTGCCTGGAAGAGACGATGGTAATTCAACTTCCTGTTCAGAAAAAAACGCTGTCTGATAGAAAACAAACGCAAATGTAGATCGCAAACCTACATTTTAAACAATTTTAGAAGGGATTCCATTGTGCAGGTGAGGTTTTGGTATCGCGAGAAAACATTTTTAAAACGTTTTAATCTTGTCTCGATATCTGTCCTTAAAGTAGATGAGACTTCTGCCCTCACCCCACATGTTCTCTGATTAAATGCAAGAAACGAGCGATAAATACCAGAAAAAGAAAAAAAAGAGTTGAAATTAAAGTTTGCAAGAATAGTAATAATACCCAAAACAGCAGTGGATATAAATTAAAATACAATTCAATCAGAAAGAAATAAACATGTTTTCAGACAGAGTATCCTTGTTCTGTGTGATGGTCAATCTTATCAAGTGTCACTGAGGATGAGGAGTACAATGAACTGCGTCTGTACTGTAATAATACTGCAGTTTTACCAAAAAGACTCTGGGGCCTTTGTTTATAAAAAATATATATCTAAGTTTCCCATGATGTGTTTTAACAACTCATTTAAGGGCATATCATAGAAAACAAACTTACACTGGTGACGTTTTACTTTGAGATAAATCAGACAGTTTACAGTAAGATACATGAATAATGGCTACGCGTCAAGAGGATTTTTTTTTTTTTCAGATCATAGTTTTGACTTTAGATTTGGTTTCAGGCAAGAGACAGTTCTACTCATGAGGCCCCAGGTCTGATTTGAGATCAGTGCTCGGACTCTCTGATGCTTGAACAAACACAAGGTTCAACACAAAAGTGAAAAAGTAATGATAATTTAAAAAAACTGCGTAGAGGACGGCCACTCTGCCGTCTCCTCGTTTAGATTGCAAGTTTTAACATCAGAAAAGGCGACTCTTGACTCTGGACAAAAATACCAGCGAGTCTTGATGTCGCTATTTGTTTGATGAGATTCTGATGTTGTGCCTTAGATTTCATCCTCGCTGCCACCACTTAGTAGTTTGAAGCGCTTCCCTCCCGCAGTACTGTATTATTCTCTCCATTAAACACCTCTCTGCCTCATCTTTAATTGATTCATCATCTAACACATTTATTCTTGCCATCATATTATAACATTTTTTTGTTCTTTTTTCATATATGTTTCATACAAATCTATAACCCAAAATTTAGAAATCTTATTTACATGAAAAAGGTTGTTTTTTCGTTGGTTTTTTTTACCTTTTAAAAGTGACTATTAACCCCCTCCCAGTTCCCAACATCTCCCCCTGATACCTTCACAATCATGGAAGAAATCCATTTGCCACTCAGTTCTTTTTTGCTCTAAAGTGTGAGTCTGAAAACAGCATTCAGCACAAAAAAAGCACCCCAAAATGTATTTTTTTAAAGCCACAATTATGCTTTCTTTTCAAATCAAACCACTAAACTCTCTTAAATATCAGAACTCAACATAGAAGAAAATTTAGGATTATTGGAGGGAGGTTTTAAAGCCTCACCCCCCTCCGCCCACCTCCCAAAGAAATGGAGATACATCCTAGAAAGAGTAGAGTCTCACAACTGGTTTATAAAACACACCAGTTTAGAAGTGGTTTCAAGCAACACAGCCAGAGGAGGTGGGGACTGACAGACAGACAGACAGACAGACAGAAAGAGAACAAAAACCCTCATCAGTCCGTTTTAATAGCGCCCCCTGGGAGGCCTTCCTGTGTATTACGCACACAGACACACCAAACAAGCCACTTCGGTCTGCGGTCTGGGGGGAGCATGTGTTTGTGTGTGTGTGTGTGTGTGTGTGTATGTGTTTGTGTGTGTTTAATTCTGTGCATATATGAACCAGTGCCTCCCCGTAAAATGTGTAAGAGTGAACGAGTGGGTCACTGTGTGCGTGCACTAGAGCGTGCCGTCGTCGGTGCAGCCCCCTCCTGCCGTGTAGCGAAACTCCTGCAGGTTGGAGACGCCGTGGAAATGAACGAAAGCTCCGGCGACCACCAAGATGTGGAACAACTGGTGGGAGTGGAACTAGGGGAAGAGACAGAGAGAGAAGAAAAAAAAGAGTAAATTAAATGTGTGTGAGAAAGAAGTGGTCCCCTGCTTTGGGAACAAATAGGGGCTTAACAGCTTCTACTTTGAGAACACACTCTTAATATTTTGTACCATCAGTAGTACCACGTGTGTGTTTGTTAGTCACTTACCCAGATGTCACACTTGCCAGGGAAGAACCTCTCGGGGATGCGAGCGGCGTACAGACACGCTCCGGTGATGTAGAGTGTTGCCATGAGCAGCAGCCAGCCCATCTGACCCATTGTGGTGGCTTTGATCAGACCCTCGCTGATGACAAAGTGCAGGGAGGGAACCACACCGCTCAGACCCAACCCCACAAACACTCCTAAACACAGACAACAGACAGGGACAGAGATTGTGTCAATACCTAAACCTGCTTTAACTGATTGTTTTGCAAGCAAGTTATTAACAGAACACTGACTTATGATCACTTCATTAAGTTTGTGTTGTTTATTTACACATCCAACAGACACAAATACTAAACTACTTGGAGTCATGTTTCTGGTCACTTGATGTATGTACATCTAATATTCCCTTTTAGCTTGGTAACTTGTCTCCACCGACTCCCGAGGGAAACATATGGATCTTTAGCAGCTAAATTCTGCTAGCTAGTTGCTAACTGTGTCTGTCTAAACAAATGGTGCTGAACATAAAGCTTACAGTGGGGTTTTAGAGCTTAAAGTTGCGAGCTGAAAACCAAAAAATGTGCTGCACAATTCTGAAAGTCTCCAATTCTTCCCAGGAAGAACTAGAAATTTTCAGCATTTTCACTGTAGCAAGGTGAAGATATTTTGTGGGTTTATCACTATAGGCAACCCAATTCATCCATTGCCAACATTAAATATTGATTAAAGCAGCTTTAAAGAACAAAATAAAGATAAATGTTAAAATGTCTTAGTCTCACGCTACCTGCTCTGACTCCTCTGTACTGTGGCTTGGCGAAGAAGTCACACTGGGAGACAATGATGGCGGACAATCCCAGTATGCACACCACTATCAGGTAGATGAAGCAGGGCTGGGGGGAGCAGTAGAAGGAGTAGTACAGCCAGGGAACAAACGAGCCCATGATCAGGAAGGCGATCCCGCTGTAGTCCAGCCTGGGCAAACAGAAACAAAGAGAGGGTGATTAAAGACAGCTAAAAAAAGGACACCTTTCCTGCTCTATGATCTCAGATAGTGAAATCTGAGTTTACAGAATGTGCGTCTTACTTGGAGAAAACTCTGGAGACGCCCTCAGAGTGGCAGTAGACTGTGTGGAAGAGCCAGGAGAAGGACAGGCAGAGGATGGCTCCCAAGAAAAACATCCCAATCACCACCTTCTCCTGGACCGGGGCCACGAACGACATGTTGGGCCTGAACATGTACATCAGGCCCAGACAGAGGAAAAACAAACAGCCTGCAGAGAGAAGAAGAGGGAGGAGAATTAAATATTAATCATTGATAAATAACTCCCCAACAAATGTTGCTATCCCCCACTGAGTTGATCAGAATTAAATATGTCACCATGTATTCAGCTTTAGCATCACCTAGGACTAATTAATGCACATTTTAATTGCTGAGAAACAGACCACAATAAGATAAACAGCAGCAATATATTCACTGTTAACACAATCTCACCCAAGTCATTTAGGTGCAGCATCTCTGTTTAACCACTAGGGGGGAGCAGAAATTCACACAGTTGTTTATTAGACAGAAGACACTTAACTGGCTCCCCAGCTGCCACAGAAGTTAAAACCATGCGGTTCAAACACAAATGAAACTCATTTGAAGGTGCTCGCCCCAAAATAAACGCCCTGGAATTTGAGGAATTGTTTCTTAAGCAACCCTGCAGCTTACAGCTCTTGACATGGCAATGCTTATAAAAGCTAAACAGCCTGGTTTTGCTGCTTGCATGCATCACATTTTACATAAGATTTTGCTGTCAAACCTGTCTGGTTTAAATGAAGATTAGCTAAAGGATAAAAACAAGAGCAAGTGAAGAAACAGATTACAGGTACAAAAAGTACTTCTAACTTCTTTCTTTCAGTAGTGAACCAGTACACAGCATTTTTGTGAAGTGAGTTTTAAAGTCCCTTTAAAAAGTAGGATATAAAGTTGGAAATAAGATTAGTTTTACGTGCATGGGATAAGGTTAGGAGTGCACTGATGTTTGTTAAAATAAGTGCATCTGTACGTGTATGTACTACCTAGAAGATGTGTCCAGATGTTTCCCGTCTCTGTGTGGATTCTGAAGATGCTCCTGAAGCAGGCGCGAAAAGAAGGCATAGGTGGCCTGTGGCCGTGAAGCAGGAAGTCGTTGTCCTTCAGCCAGTCGGGGAGCACGTCATGAGGTATGACGCGCCACCGGCCCTCCCACACCTGATTGGTTAATAAAAATTAAAAAAGGACAGACAAAAACATCACATTTAAGTTTAGAAAAAAAAACAACCTGAAGGCTGGGAATGGATGGAAGACGATCAAATTCAAATGTCCTTTATGAGAAGCAGCCGGTTGTTTACTGCATTTCCTTGAAACGGGTGTTTGTGCGTAAGATAGGAGTACAGTATGTGATCACGAGTGTGTAGTGTAGGTGTCAGTGTCAAATGAAAAGTACTGGGGTCAAGTGATGTTTAATTAACTGAAGTTATGGCAAACAGCCCTGATAGAGAGACCAGAGAAAGAAAGAGTTTCTCTCCAGAGATTAATTTGCCTAATTTACAACATGTTGGTTGCAATTCAGCTGAATGTCAGTGTGTGTGTGTGTGTGTGTGTGTGTGTGTGTGTTTGAGAATATTAGTCCAAGCTGGTGCACTGTGCTCATAGTGGTCCAACAGTGTTGTCTTACAAGCAGACACTCTTAACTCTTTGTCGGCCTACATTTTCTTTTTTTTTTAAATAAAAAGGCACATTGTTTATTAGGAATTTAGCACATTCACTGGTTTCTCAGTGAATGTTGTAAAATCCATCTAACCATAACCATGGTTCGAATGTTTCTGGCAAAGTAAATGGGAGAAGAAGAAGAAGACCAAGAATGTGCTTGTTTTTCCACTCTCACTCTCAAACTACACTTATCAGTAGGAAACGGCTTGATTTCTGCCATGTATTTTGGACATTTTCCAGTTTGGATTGTGGCTCGTGAAACACGTTCTGCTTAAGAGATAAAGTAGAACATAAAACAATAAAACCCAAGCATATGAAGTTTGCTCAGGACACACAAAGCTCAGTTTTATGTTTTAAATGGTGTCTTTTTACTATGTGGTTTTATTGAGTGCTGATGTAAAACTGCCTCAGTAAAACTAACATGGCTTTAGAAGATTAACAAGATTAACGGCTCCAAAAGTGTGTGTGTTTGTTACCTTGTGTACAAACTCCTCCATCCTCTCCATGGCATGGTGAGCCTGCAGCAGCGGAGTCATTCCCATGAAGCCTTCATCAATGCTCTTCTCATCCTCCTTCTCCTCCTCTTCTCTTCTTCTGTTGTCCTCTTCATTTATTCTTTTCTCCTCCTCGTACTCTGAGACACTCTGAAAAGAAGAGAAAAGAAACATTGTTCGGACGGAGGGATTTTTAGAGGACAGGTTGTTTTATGACACCTTTTCTCTTGTTCGAACAAAGAGCTAAAATAATATTTAGGTTTAATTACTTGGGGCATGTCAGCTTAATTAGATGAAAGAAGTGAAGTGTGACTGGGAGGGTGATCATTAAATTGATTTTGCTGCAAGCACATGATTCCCACTTCAGAAATGCGTCTGACTTTATTGATCCCAAGTGTGACAAACAAACACGGATTTAACACGTGGAATATGACGACCATAAGTCATGTTGCTCTTTGTCCTGTTGAGGACATTTGTGTTGTGTTGTTGTTTAGTTGTGTCTGTATTTGTATGTGCAGTGAAAAGGGAGATCTTTCAGCAGCAGGATTGATTACAGTGAAGATAATGTAACGGCGTGTATCCTGCAAGGTGTCAGATTATTGAACTGCCTTCAGGGTGCGCGTTTTCCCACATCAACCAATCGTCTCACACTTCGCAAATTAAAATAATTACAGAAACTATATAAAAATGTCTTAAAGCGGTGGTTCATCATGACCCACTGTAATAGGTTTAATATGTATTAACCTATGAGCGACTTTGTGTAGTTTGGAACTAATGTAGCAACCTAACCAGTATTTCACAAGAAAATGCCAATGATTATAGAAAATAGTCCAAACTATCACATTAATCATCTCATGACATCTCAGATTTATCTAGTGAACTCGGAACTGGGCTGTCTTAAAGAGTCCATATAAACATAAAGAAGTAAAAAAAATTAAATGTTAAAACGTTTAAAGAGGAGCAGAAGGGGAGTGTGCATGCACACACAGACTGAGAAGTGAATTAAGAGTGATTACAACACAAGGATTTGGGTTTCTTATCTTATTACATAATAATGAATTAAAACAAGCAAAAACATAATGGAAACACAGATTATTTTTAGGAAAAAAGAGCCGGTGTTTGATTGAACAGATGTCGACAGAGTTTGTCTAATCTTCCATTCACAAATGGAAGATTAGACAAGACAGTGGGAATTCAATCTAACACAATAGCAGTTAAAGCTGGGGAACCAGACACAGAATTAATATGGCTAGTGCTTTGTGATAAATACAGTCATCCATCATAACTGACTGACACACACACATGCACACACACACGCGCGTGCACACACGCAGTGATGCTGTGTGGATCTAGGTGGATAAAAGTGTGTGCTGGCACTCAAAAAAAACGCAAGTAAACACAAAATATGTATTTCTTTAAAAAGCCAACACAAACACGCAATCTTCACCAAACACACACATGCCGTGTTCAGCTGAAAGGAAGTGATTAGAAAAGATGTGTAGCGAGACATAGATAGACAAGAGAACAAGAAAACTGCAGAAAGAGAGAGAGATGTCCTGTTGTATAAATAATGCATGACTAACCCATTTTTAAAGACCCGCCAGCAAAATACAGTCCGACTGCATGGTCCCCGCTTTGTGCGAGTGTGTGTCTTGACCATCATGCCTCGCAGACGTTTACATTTCTCACGTAGTCAAAGTCTGTAGACAGTCAGCACTTTCAGATTCCCAAAGTCTGACTTTGTTGGTCTTACACCTGCCCATGTTTATGTGACTGCGCATAATCATGCATGAGGACAAATGTCAGTCTGCTGCAGTGTATAGTAAGAGAGGCACACACACACACACACACACCTGAAGGTGACTAACTGTAAAACCACATTCTCATAAATCTGCTGTTTCAAAAGCTGAGATAAAAGTGGCACCTGCCATCGACTGTGTGTGTGTGTGTGTGTGTGAGTGTGAGTGTGTGTGTAAGCATCACTGTGAGCAGGGGGTATCTGGTTGACTGCCAAGTAGTCACGTGTGCTCTGCAGTCCTTGTGTGTGTGTCACCTCTCATGTGTATCCAAGCATGCATGTTATGTAGCTGTAAGTTTAAATCCAGATGCTGCCTTGCTGTGAAGGTTTCGAATACCTCGGTATGTGTGTGAGTGTGTGTGTGCATGCAGGGGGACAACACAGTGTCCTCTAAGTGTACTCAATTTGCCATCACTGAAGCAGTGCTTCCTCAGAAGCCAACACACACACACACACACACACACACACACACACACACACACACACACACACACACACACACACACACACACACA
>JAPMOB010198393.1:0-31204 GCA_029875015.1 Lepomis gibbosus
ACTATACACTTATTCTCTCAGAGCCTTTCATCTTCCCTTTATCTGTCCAATTTAATTAGAACTCTGTCATTTCTCGTGCTCCTTTCTGCCTCGCTTCTTTCATCACCTGTCCAACACAGATCAATTCGTCATGCCGCACATCCCAGGTCCCTGTTGAATCTGTCAGCCTTTCTGAGAAGAACAGAGAACCAGTGAGCCACCACAAAGTTCACACATCTCAAAACACCACAAGACCTTGTAACAACTCAAGAATTCATTCAGTCTCTCCGGCATTTTTTCTTTTTAAAAGTCTCTGCTATTGTTTTTTGTTTTTTACCTTTAATGTTGTTTTAGTTCAGTTGTACCTAAGAAGAGAATAAACAAAACAAAAAAAGAATGTGCTCAAAGTTACCATGTTGCCTGTGGCATGATGCTTCACTGATGAATAATTTCTAAATCATATGGAGTAGTTATCTGCAGAGGAAGTATAAGGCTCTAATCATCTAGCACAGAGGTGGGGGATCAGCAGGAGGGTGAGCGAGCTGATCAGCGTTGCAACTGGCGAGGGTGACAGGTGCGTAGAGTAAGTTTGGAGAAAAAATGAATATAAGACAGAGAGAAACAGGAGATTAATTGGAAAGAGGGAAATTCAAGTAAAATCAATGTGAATGTGGCTCACATACTGTTCCCCCTGAATCCATTTATTAGATTTGTATTGTTAAATATGATTTAATACATGTGATTCATAACGGTGGAATCCAAATTAACAAGTATGAGCCCTTGAAGGTCAGGGTGAGAAAGTGTCTGTTTAAACCATTAGATGAAGGGCCGGCCTGTGGCATTGGCGACATAGGCGCAAAATGTCAGGGGGCGCTGCAAGATAAAATTTTCGACTCAGCGTGAAGCCTATCAGCTCCACTCAGCTGATGCACTTTTAATCATGTGCACCTCGCACTGTGAGTCTAGACAGTAACGTAACTGGTAGGGTTTTGCAATATAAACATCTTAAAACTAAAGTGTTGCCTTGTTTTGTCTGGGACTGTGAACTGCACTTTATCGGAGCTGCTGAAGTTAAGGTGTGGATTTGTGGTGATATTTCTGCCTGATCAGTGTTTTCGGTTGGTTTTGGTTTCACATGCAGCATGCAGTCCCTAATTGTGTCAGTCAAACGGCAGGTAGAATTAAAACTATTATGAATTATTATTAAATGATGATGTTAGTCTCGTAATATTTTTTTTCTGGACATGTCAGAGAACACAGATATGTGGGAGAGATCCTGAATGTGCAGAAAGTTTTGAACATGAGCAGAAATCCTGCTGAAACACAGGAGATGTTAAAGTCCAGGAGTTTCTAACTGAATCAAAATTAAGTAATTTCTCATTGAGGTGAAAAGGAGCCACATATTTAAAGAGGTTATTTCCCTCGAGACTCAAAAGAGGAGAGAAGACTAGGCATGTGTACTGACTGAGCAGGGGTTTTATTAAATTAGAAAAGTTGATCTACAGTAGAAACACATTTAAAAGCAATATCTACAGAATGCCTGAGAGCCTTACTTAATATTTTATATTTTGAGTTGTCACCTGCCGCCTGAATATTGTGTTTCCCTTTATATAGATAAAGATAAACCATAAGAGGGGAGTGCGCCAAATTGCAAATCTCGCCCACTGCTCCAACACTGTCAGGGCTGGCCCTGGTTAGATGGATAATTAATCAAGGCACATTCATGGTATCAAAGCAGTCAGCATTATAGCACAGGGTCCAACCACTTAGTCACAAGGGGAAAACAGTATATTTGCAGTAATCCTTACGTCGTTTCCCTGAATTACTGTAAGGTGATTGGATGCAAACCACTGTTTTTCGTCATACTCTCCTTTAGAAATCAGCATGCAGATGGGACACTCAAAGTAGAGAGCTTTGTACATGCAGTCGTGCTCGCAATTAAATGCTTCCTTCCCTGGTGAGATTACATTATAAACAGCCCACTCTGTTTCGTCCGGCACCCACAGCGAGCAAAGCAAAGCGTAGCTATCTATCCATCGATTGTCTCTATCTGTGTTGGAGCCAGCCGCTGAGCCAGGGCTCCAGCTGGAGGGGACGTTGCTAAGGCTTAACAGCAGGAGCAGAAAGCACAGGCAGCAGCAGCAGCAACCAAGAGAGTGAGTGACCCTGAGAGGGAGGGGGGTTGTACTTGTGTATGTGTGTGTGTGTGTGTCAGGGAAGAGAGCTGGCTGCTATTAGTCCTGCTGGATTAGCATCTGACACCCAGCACCTTCAGATCCTCCGTCAAAAAAAGAAAGCCTCCAGCCGAAGCAAAAATGGCCATGACATAAGGTCCAGCCGTCATTGACATCAACACGCGCACACACACACACACACGCACACACAGAGGAATGGAAAGGGATGACAGGACAACCCGTGGGCCCAGAGAGCCATTCACTACCCTCCACACTGTGACAGCAGTGTGTGTGTGTGTGTGTGTTTGCGTGTGCATGGAGTTTAGGTTGTGCTTTTGTACAGCCGGAGAGCAGAGCTCAGCTGCCCAGAACACAGGATGAAAAACTAATGATGTCTCAGTCAGACTAAGCCCTAATCCCCAATGACATTTTTGAGTGGAATTGTTTTTGTAGTCCAGCTTTAATGAAAGTGTTGAAGGGGAGGGTTTTTTTGTTCTGGTGGGGTCCAATTACAACCACAAGGACACAAACAACCAGGACTAATGTAAAGGTCAGACCTCATCTGTGACATTGTGGAGGTTCACTGAAAAGGATGACTAAAGCAGCAGGTCAGTTGGTGAAACCTCTTTGACCCTTCTCGTACATCAAACACAGCTGGGTTGCCGGTAAATAGCAAAATTATTTGAATAGTTCTGATAGTTAAAACGAAAAATAAGGACTATCTACATTAAACTACAGTCTCATAAACTCACATAGGCCTCCATGAAACATTATGTACAAATTGTATTTTCTTAATGACTGCCTTGTTATTTCTATTTAAGTGACACATTTTGTGTATTCAAATACTTAAGAGTAAAACAAACACTATTTAACCATATCTGCATTGTCTGTAAAATGTAATTTAAAAATAGCCATGCCAAAAACATCAAATTGTATTAATATACTGTATATACTGTCCACTTACTGTTATTAAGGTATTTGGTAAAATACTACATTACAGCCTTTAATTCTGTCAGTATTACCCAGTCTTCTGAATTATTTATTTTATTTTTTACTCTATTTTGTTAATGTCAATTATTCTGGTGTGTCTACTTCTGTGTACTACGCAGTCAATTATGAATGTAAATACTGTAGTTGTCAACAATTTGGGGGCAAGAACAGTAAAACAACATGTCAACATTCCTGTAAAGAAGTCCAATGGGTCAAGTAAGATGGCTCAAGAGTGTATGTGCACATAACTACAGCAAGTACGGTAGGTCAAAGAGGAACCAAGTAGGTATGTGATGGATGTTTACAGCAAACAATTTGTCATTTTAAAATTCACCTACAAAATAAGCCAATTTGTAAACAAACCTGACTGACTGACTCAAGTTACTTTAGCAATGTCGCGACATTGCCAGATTTCAGCAGTAAACTTATTTTCAGCACAATCCTTTTATTAATGATGGCAGAAACTACAAAAAATAAGATCCAAAATAAAACTGAGACTGAAATTATCCTTTAAGTCATACGGCTATGGCCTTTCACCTCTAACGTAACCCGTGCAAGTTACTTAGAAATTGTAAAAAGTTACTACTTACTTACTCCTTAAAAAAAGTAATAATATTACTTATTACTGGGTGATAAAAGTAAGTAGTTATGTTACTGGTTACCTTACTATATTTCTTTCACTTTCACTTGCAGCAGCTGCCGGAGTTTCTTTCTGTACGTTGTTGTGCTGCTTTAGCAGATGCTTCAATAAATTTAATGTAAAAATGTTCACGAATGAAGCTTTTTTTGCTTGTCGCACAAAGGTTACGCTACCAGTTGCTGGGGAAAGTAATATTATTACAGTTACTGCCCAACACTGAAATTAACATTAAGATGTTAAAATCAACAATAATCAGCTCAGACATATCTGACTGATGAATTCTTGTAGATTGTCCACATCGTCGTTGGTTGACTTTGGAAAACAGTATGAGTTTTTATTTTATTTTTAGGATCAGTAGGCAAAACCTGCTGCGATGAAAAAAGGGCAACCAGCCCAAGCAGTGTGCAATGTGAACATCAACAACACTTAAAATGTTACATGACAGTGAATAATCAGTCCATGAACTACATTTAATGCTCTCTGCAGTTTGTCAATGTCAGACACTCTAGTTAAAAATACTGAGTGTGATTCTAAAAAAAAAATAAACCCACCATTTCAGAAAAATAACATCTAGTTTGATAAAAATGAATGCTGGCAGGAAAGCAAAGTACATTTTGGGTTGCTAATGAATTATGAGTCTTCTTAAGACCTTTTCACATTTAAAAACGCTCTGTTTTTGAGGACATAACCATCTGTGTTTTTAAATATTGATTGATGAATTTGAAGAAGCCAGATTTCGTGCTGCGTGGTTATGAAGAAATTTGGAACGAAACTCCTCTTATTTTAAGAGTTGTTCATCCCCCGCAGCTTCAAACCAACAGAAGCTTCTTTGAACCTCAGAGACTAGAGATTGTGGCTTCTGGGCTATTTCTTTCCTTCCTCTCTTAACTTCACTCTGTAACTGTGACTACTGAACTTCTCTATTATGCATTACAAACTCCCAGTATCCAAATTTTCGGGTTTGCACCACACAGTTTCAAGCATAAGCACGATTATAAGTACACACTAAATTGGGAGCCCTAGTCAGTAATGGCTTCCATAATTTCTATCCCTTTGCTTTACTACAAATACAAAAACATAAACTAAACAAGTAGTAAACATAAGTGGAGAAGCCAAAACCTACTGGCAAAGCTAAAGATAAAAAACACATAATGTAAGCAACAACTCATTCCTCAACAATGAGAGGCCATCAGATCCAGACAGCAGCATCTTTGGGGTTCGACTTTGTGCACAAATCTCTCACAGAATGCAATACTTCTCCCAGAAAATTGTTGCAATTACAAATGCTTTGGTATTCTCATTTTTATTTCTTTTGTTTGAATTGAAACAACACAAAAAAGCAGAGAAAAAAAAATCTAAAACATTCCATACAGATCCAAAGATGGACTGGACAAAATTATTGGCACCCTTGTTTTAATATTTGGTAGCACACCCTTTGGGGGAAAAAAACCTGAAATCAATTGTCCCCTGTAACCAGCAATGTTTTTTTTTACACCTCTGTGCTGGGATTTTGGACTACTCTTCTTTTGCCTACTGCTCCAGGTCTTTTGAGATTTAATGGGTTCCTTCTCCCAGCTTATGTTTAGAGATCTCTCCACAGGTGCTCAATTGGATTTAGATCTGGACTCACTACTGGCCTCTTCTGAACTCCCCAGTGCTTTGTCTTACACCATCTTTGGGTGCTTTTTGAAGTATGCTTTGGGTCATTGTCCTGCTGTAAGACCCAGGTTTCTGACACTCAACCCTACATACGCCCAAGAATTCTTTGGCAGAAAAAAACTCATGAGTCTCATTATCATTAAAGTAAAATACCTGTCTGACAAAATGACAGACAACGAGGAAATCAAATGCAAACTCTGGTTTGAACTGTCATATTTACTTTCAGTTTACCGCTTTTAACCCTAATACCAAAGTAAGATAGAGTTCAAGTTACAGTTGATTTCCCATAGTCAGTTTTCTTTTCCTTGGAGCAAAAAAAAATCTTAAACCAAAAAATCTCTAAAACAGTGGTTTTCAGGCTGTGAGGCAAGTGAAAGTGAGAGTTGAAGGGAGGTCAGGGAGGAAGAGGTGTGTATCAGGTGAAAGGAACACACGTATGCTGGTGTTCTGAAAAATAACAGAAAGTTAGTTATTATACCTTGGCCTGCTGATGTGGTCCATTTATCAACGCGGTCAGCAGTTGAAGCAGCGGTTGTGACACACAGCCCATGGAGGCAATTATGGTACTTTAAAAAACCCATATTGCCCGATTTCCGCAATTTGAGTCAAAAATTTCTTTCATAACTCAATTCTCTTTCATAACTCAAATCTGAATATACATATTTTTAGTTTCAGTGTAACTTCCAATTTCCAAGGATATAATCCTTGCCATCGTGAATAAACATCCATAGATCTGCTCTAAAAAAAGATGGTCCTTATAACTCTAGAACTTGCCTGAGAATCGTCACATCACAATTTTTCTTCAAAGTCAAAGTAATCCAGTGATAGTTGTCGGTACATCCATGGATACAATGCAAACAGGAACTAAAAATGTTGGTGTTGTTTAAATGTTTGAGGTGGGGTTGGGTTAGGGTTAGGGGTTACTAAGGGTTCCTAAGTAAGCTACACTTGTTAAAATTCGATACGGTGGCATTGGTTTCATTTTTATGTTAAAAATTTTGCTGATCAATATTTACATATCTTCTGTCCATGTTATGCAACATCTGAGTATTGGATTATTTTAAAATGAGTGGCAGGTATAGACCTAGAAAATCACTTCTTTGCAGAGGAGGTTAAAGACTGTAGAGAACCCTGTGATATACATCAGAAGAGTAAGAGAGCTACATGATTCTAACTGGCAGGCACCAGAAAAGAGAAAAAGAAAGGATTCCCTGCTTCATTCACAGAGCGCAGGAGGTCTGCTCATAGGTTTCACATATTTTTCTGCTGTGAAAATCCTTTCTGAATAAATTCACACGGGACTTGCATATGTGAGATTGGTGAGAAAATGTCTTCACTCAATAATTTCTAATCTCATTATTGATTTCAACAGCAGGTTCCAGGCTGAGGTGGATGAATGTAACAATCCAACCTGTAATATAGAATCAATGGAAAAGCAAACATGCTAAATAACAAGTTCTTCTCTACCCAAATACTCAGTCAAAACACAGCCTTGTCCTGATATGACCTGCTACTAAAAACTGAATTTTTACAGAGCAGCCTGCAGCAACACAGCGGCTCAACATTTGTTGCTGTTTTGTCATGTCCTTGTTTTTTTTCTTTTGTGTTCCACTTCAGCCTTTTTTTGGAAGCTGTCAATAGTTCAGTGCTTGTCCCAAATCATGTCTCAAATGCAGCGATTACTGACGGACAAAGACACACTCAGAAATGCACTTTCACTCAGACTGATGCACAGACACACTTAACACACAATCAACATCTGAGCGTTACTTTTGGATTTTCACATCTAGTCTTTTAAATCCCCCTCGACGTGTTCTTATCTCTCTCTTCTCTCTACACAACTTTGTTAGGCACACCTAGCTAAAACTAATAACTACAACTAATTATAACCTTCACGAAGGTTTCAATGTTCGGTTTTGTTATAAAGCGGTGTCGATTCAACTTTATAGTCCTATTGGAGGCTGCAGTTTGTTGTGTTGTTGAACTATACTGCTTTATACAGAGAGGCATTTCTGTTATTTCGCCTACCCTCACTGATATAAACGGGGTGGACAAAATAACAGAAACACCTATAAGTACAATGTGATACAATTCAGTGGCACTACAAACTGAAGCCTCCAAAATGATAGCAAAATTGAATCAACACCTCTCTAAAACTGAACATTAAGACCATAGATAGGATTTATTGTGTCATTTTCTCATACGCACCATAGTTCACAATCTATGTATTTCTCTTGTAACGATTATGATGCACCATGTGATCAGAACTGACAGAGAGTAGATCAGCTGAAGTATTAGGCTACGTTCAGACTGCAGGCCTTAATGCTCAATTGCAATTTTTTTCCCCAGACCCTATTTCTTTTGTTTTACAGTTCACATTATTGTTCAAAAGTGGCCCATATAAGACTCCAGTGTGAACTGTCCGCGGCCTGAAAAAGACCAGCATGCGCACGAAAATAACACGTCACACACAGCACTCTGTTGCAGAGGTTAGCTCCGATTAGCTCACAGGAGACTCCTGCTTTTCATTGTCCTCTCAAGGGTCACATTTCTCCTGAATTATAACAGCTGTTCACAACTTTCTGTTCTTTTCATTACGGTTTCTGGCGCTGTACAACGCAACTGCCCCACAACTCACTCTCTCTCCCCACTTTGTCCGTGTACGCAGAAAAAAACTTGCGGTCTGGTGGATTTCAGGTGTAAGAAAGGGAATTTGTGAGAAGATGATAGCGAGGTAGAGGAGGAAGAGTACCACATGTTTAATAATGGCTTTGTGGAGCTTTTTTGTTCACTGTGGCTCCGTCTACAGCAGACCAGCTGCTCTACAGTGACGTCAAAGTCACGTCAAAGAGTGTCCAGACTGAGGTTTCATTTAAAAAGATCCAATCTGTATCGGATATCTGAACTGGAAAAGATCAGATTCCATGTGACTTGGCCTTCACACTGTCAAAAAATATCAGATCTGAGTCACATATGGGCAAAAAAATTGGATTTGGGTCACTTTGGCCTGCAGTCTGTAGCCTTAGACATATTAAAACAAAGAACCGAACCCTGCAACAACTATACAACTTGACTTTGACTGAATATCGATTTCTCGGAACCAAGGACGCCAGATTTATTTCAGAAGAACATAAAACAGCAAAAATAAACTAATCAGTCAAGCACTGCATGATAGGAAACAAGGGCTGTATCAACAATATTTACAAAATTAAAATGAGAGCGTATCTGTTTTATGATACATGCGAGTAAAAGACACATCAGATACACTTGCAGTCTGGATAGGATTGACTGAAACATCTTTTTACCGTTAATGTTGCAATATTGGGACAATATTCTCACTTAAACATTAGTCTTTGGATGCCGGAGCCTGTTGGGGGCAGTGTCTGTGTAATTGCTGCCTGAAAGGTTCAGTTCAAAACTCCTTAACCTAAATGTGTGACTAGGCCTGGACTTTGAACCACCAGCCGAAAGCTGCATCTCAGGCAGATATTTATATTTAGACCAGCTGCCTTCATCTTGTAAAATTCATTGTTTCAGCCCGGAGTGAGGCAGTGAAACCCTTCTTTTGATGTCTTAACATTTCTCTCTTATTGTTGAGAAGCCATTTGGGAAATGTGCTGGCTAATATTCATTGCTGCAGCTTTTAACTTGGCCTTCTCATAACATTACAAAAAACTTCAATTCAATCTCCCTCTGTAGTAATGACACAACAAATAATTTCACAGATTTCTTTGCTACACAGTAACTACTGCAGCTGTTATTTTCATACTTGATTTAATTTCTTTGCACAAACAGAGTCAATATCTAATATCTTTATTCTTCCCTAGACAACATCATCGCAGTTTTACATTTTACCTTTTTTATTACTGTTGCAAAGCTGTCTCAAATCAATTAGGGCACTATGGAGCTCATCTCACCATTAAAATGCATAAGAAGCCCTGCATGCCCCTACATGCAGTTCATTAAGCATAAAAAATTATATGTGCCACTGTTAGAAACTACAACCAGAGACCTTGATTTCCCCCAACCTGGATTTAACATTCCTGTGCTCGTATGCAAAAATGAAATGGGTGAGGGAATATTACTAGCCAGGAGCATGCCATGGATTTGGTTTGTAGAAATGTGGAGGTGTGGAGGAGGAGGAGCTGAGGAGAATCTCCTGATACGGATGAGGCCGTGTGAAATTTGTGAAGCCTTGATTAGGAGGGATTGTCTCTTCCTCTAAGTGGAGATTAAAAAGGAGACTTTTCTAAAATGGTACAAAAAATATGTGCATTTGAGACAAAGGGGAAGTTTCAGGGAAAAAGAAGAAAACTTTGCTAAATCAGAGCTAAGGCAGGGATAAAAGATAAGGCTGGCATAAGGAAATAAGGCTAGCAGCTGGAACAGTGACATAAACAGGGGCTAATCTTTACTTTTACAAAAATCAGCACTTCTTCTTATCTCACCTAACTGTGTTCAGATCTATATTTTGTTGTGACACGTCATTATATTGCTATGTTTTCTCTAAAGTTATAGTGCTGGAGAGACTATTATGCCATTGCAGCGTTGCGTGATGTTATACTTTTGTATTCCTGGGATGGTGTCAAAAAGTGAGACACCGCTGAGCGTTAGCTTGTAACATTTTAATGAAGCCAGTGAAGACAGCAAGCTCTGAGAGGAGTTCAGTGGCTTGTGGCTGATGTGAGAACCGTGTCAATCTTTAATTCAATTATCCCATACAGTTTTAAACATGACAGATCTTTCAGTGATCGCTGATTTCTGGTGCCGTTGGAGGCCGGGTGAGGTTAAGTAATAATGTAAGAACAGTTCAACATTCTGTTTTTAAATAAAAGGATGCTGTCTGTGTCTCAATGTGATAAACGCCCCAAGGATTTAACTTGTTCTTTGTTTATTAGGTGCTTGTATTCTATGAGTTTCATTTCCATTATTTGACCCCATTTTTGTATGGGCACAGCTGGCCTGAGAAACCACAAGAAAAGCAACATGGTGAGCAGCAACAATTAATTGCTCATAATAAGATGGGTTATAATGCTACATCACAGCAGACAAATACATTTTAAAGGATATAAAAAAAGAACATGGGTATAAAAATCAGGCTTACATTGTTAGATACACTGAGATTAAAATCCAAATATCCTCCCGCACAACTCGTTCCCACATAGCACTGTTTAAGATTCACCAGAATGACTTTCTAATTATATTTATTAATCTGTTGAGTTATATTTTTTGTTAATTGGATCTCCCTTAGATGATGATTGATGGTCTATAAGCTGTCATAAATTGTTGACATCGGCAGGATTATATTTCACATGGAGAAAAACTAAAACTCTTAATTGATTTTTTTTCACATTTTAAAGCTAATTAACACAACAGCTATCTTGTTGTTTTTTGTAGAATTTTAACGCCTCCACTGGTTGTTAAAACATTAAAATTTCCAGAAAAAAATATCTAAGACACAGGTGGCTATGGACCTGATAAAAATGAATTCTCTCTGACACTGGAGAGAGAAAAAGGTGAGAAGACGGATCTGCAATGGCCGAGGCAGGATTGAGGAAAAGTGTAAAGTTGATCCCCTATTGCTGAATTGAGGTATTGGGGAATCATGGAAATTGTGATTAACAACCACACTTGAATTCTAATGTGAGATGCCTCATGTGAAACACAGAAGTCCCTTAAAACTGCAGGCCTGTTTGATGCTTCACCTGAGTCTCTGATTTGCATAATCCCTTCCTGAAGAGTGAGGACGATAAGCTTTTAGGTTGAGGTTGTGAGCTTGTGTCAGTCAGCAGTTTTGTCCCAAAGGCATGCCGGTCGTGTTCTGTGGGCAAACATAAAAGCCGAGACAGGACCGATAATGGCTTAACAGACCTGCTGGGGGACAGCCTTTGCAGGCACACTCATTTAAACAAGAGAGGAAGAAAAACAACTACGGCAATCTGAGCCAAAGTGTATAAAAAGTAAAGCTTACCCTGCCTAGTTTCAGAGTGCTGATTCGTCAGTCTGGGAGTATACGGGCTTATCGGCCCTGCCGAGCGTTTTGCCAACACAAACAACTCTCTTCAAACAGGAAGCAAGCTTCAACTTTTAAGGAGATGAGATTGTGAAGCTAATAGCTTCAAGTCTCAAACAGACGGGTGAAATCAGAAGCAGGCCAGATTCTTAAGTTGGTTCCTGTATTAAATATCTGTGTGTCTTCGATTCCCTCCTGCTGTTCCTCCGACCGATAACGTGATGAGAGGAAGGGGATTGCCGTTTCTCTCTTTCTGGTCTCAGCCTGACTTGCCAGTTTATCCTCCTCTGGCTCGTCCAGGAGCAGCAGCCCCTGACCTCCACTGTCAACCAAGGAGACGGGTAATAAAGCCGACAGAGTACAGAGACTCTCATACATACTGGAACGCGCCAGGAAGCTGGGAAAAACACCAACAAAACCAACAGGCAAACAAACTTTAGTCTTGTTGGCATGTATGTTCTGTCAGTTTATTGCTTTTGAATGTGAAGATGCCCAATTACAACTACATACAAGTTAGCTAGTGAACTTCATCAATTATAACACTGCATGAGAACCCCAACTAATTACGTGAAAAATTAAAAAAAATTCTAATTATTGGGCTCAGCTGCCTCTGTCACACCCATTGCTAACGTATACATAAAAGCGAGCACTGACGAACTCAAAATGACACACATTTGCTTTGGAATCAGTCATTCTGAAGAGGTCAGTGCGGACTGTCATAAGAAA
The DNA here is from genome assembly GCA_029875015.1 of Lepomis gibbosus. Classification (NCBI taxonomy): domain Eukaryota; kingdom Metazoa; phylum Chordata; class Actinopteri; order Centrarchiformes; family Centrarchidae; genus Lepomis; species Lepomis gibbosus. The sequence goes on from JAPMOB010198393.1 coordinate 12,182, forward strand.
TCTTTCCAAAAAGTCAATTTGTCAAATTTCTACCCTGCTAGATTTGTCCATGTCAACTGTAAGGGCTGTTATTGTGATGTGGAAATACCCAGGAGCAACAACAGCTCAGCCATGAAGCCACAGACCACACAAGCTCACAGAATGGGAATGCCGAGTCCTGAGGCACATAGCGTGTAAAAATAATTTGTCCTTGGTTGCAACACTCACTACCAAGTTCCAAACTCTCTGAAGAAGCAACATCAGCACAAGAACGGCTCCTTGGGAGTTTCGTGACATGGGTTTCCATGACTAAGCAGCAGCCTGAAAGGCCTAGGATCACCATAACCAATGCCAAGTGTCACCATAGAACTCAGGGGCAGTTAAAACGTGTTTTCTGGAGTAAATCAAAGTTCTGTATTTGGCTACCTGACGGACAAACCCGGGTTTGGATGGATGCCTGGACAACACTACCTTTAGTGGAGGAGATTAGATGCCCTGGTGTTGTTGGTCCTGGTTTGGACAAAACCCAGATTCCCTTGGAACAGAGAAAGGTCCACAGAGAAATAGTTCTCTCAGTTTGGTGTGGAAGAACTCGACTGGCCTGCACAGAGCTCTGACCTCAACCCCCTTCCAATATCTTTGGAACACAGACCGCAAGCCAGGCCTCAACATCAGTGCTGGACCTCACTAATGCTCTTGTGGCTGAAACGAGCGAATCTCTGCTTCGAAAATCTTGTGGAAAGCTTTCAAAGAGAGGAGGCTCTTATAGCAGCAGATTCATGCCTGCGGTATAAAAATGAGATAATCATCAATCACATATGGGTATAATGTTCATGTGTCCATATACTTTTGTCCATATATTATTATTCAAATTAAGGTATTGACTTCAATAACATTACCCAGCCCTGACATACACTATGACTGTACATTTCCTTTGCCACTGAAGCCCTCGAGAGATTACCTTCAGAAACACAGCAGCAGCAGATGGAGAGAAGAATAAGTTACTGACATGGAAAAAAAGAGATAAGGAGGTCCTCTGAGAAAATGGATGGTTCAAATTACACAGCCAGGCAGGTCTATTAATATGGAGGAAGGGTTTTTTGTTTGACGCTGTGTTGCCACCTAACATGCTCCATCTATCTGACGCAGCCAGTCAAATTCACACACAAACACACACACACAGAATACACAGCCGTCCCTTGAGATCAGCGGTTTGCCATGCTGCTATGTGCATACATGTCGGGGCGTACTGTAAACACACAGCACGTCACTGCATGACGCCAGGAGGGCTTTTGATGTTTCTGCTGCAGTGGTGTTCAATGTGACCTCAATTCACATCATTCATCGTAACTGAAGGGAACAGTGGAGCGTTCATTATGCCCCCGCCTCCTCCTTTCTATCCAAAACTATCCACACAACCTAAGTGTAAAAGTGTGAGCAGCACGAATGTATGTCTCATCACCTGTGCACACGTGAAACACGCACTGCCATCACACACACACGCACAGGGATATAAAAAAGTTGAGATGCACCCGAGAGTCTTCAAAGTAAGCCCATGGCTCAGCGTCTAGCCAGGAGTTATTTTTTCTACCATTCTGTTTTTTCACATCAAAAGCTTTCAATCGGATGACAAGTCGTGTCAAGGCAGTTCCAACTCAGTTGACTATCAACTCTTTTAGTCAAAGGATCTCTTTCTGATTCATTCGCCCTTTTCGCTTCTTTACTTTGTAATATAGACTGCACTCTGAAACCATGACAGCTGCAAAAATGGAGAGGAAAAAAAAAATCACTCCCTCTCACATATTTGTAGCTGCAGCGCTCATGATAAGGTGAACCGGACTGTGATTCATTTCATATTTGCTAGCTGTCATCGCTGTCATTGACATGCACATCCTTCTTTCCCCATCACCAGGTTTAATACACAGAAAAGTCACACAAAAAACAGATGCACACTACACAGGCTCATGGTGTCTTTACTCCACCCGCTGATGGATTGACTTATCTTTTTTTTTTTTTTTACTAACATCTGGTTCGATCTGCTTCAATAAAAAAAAGGCTAAAATGAAAACATTGTACTGCAGAGTATGAATAAATGACACACCAAGAAAACGGAGGAGGAAAATATAGCCAGAGTGAGTGAACGGGGTGGTGGGAGGGGGACAGACGGCGAGAGGGAAGCAGCTCAGAGAGTCAGTGAGGAAAGAGATGATAATGATGAGCCATGAGACTGTCGACTATTTTAAGACTTCCTAAAAGTGAAACGACAGCTTCAGCAGACCGGAATATGACTGGTTTTACGTCACATTCAGAGTTCAATTCATTGGTCTGCTAAACACTGGACGATCTCAGTTTGCGATCATAGATAGCGTTTAGGCTAATGAATATGCCGATTCATATTATAAATCCCAATTTCCTAAAAATCCAAGGTGGCATCTTCTAATTGCTTGTTTTTTTGCCAACCAACAGTCCTAAATCCTTAGATATTTACATAAAAATCACAAAAGTCAATTAAAAGTCTCGATTAGTATACTCCGATCAGTATATTGGTCATTGAAGGTCAGTAAACACTTTATTTTAAGGTCTACATTTTTATTTTTTTGGCAAAAAAATGTAGTCCTCTTCAAGTACGCAGCTTTTTTTGCAAATTCAGTTTTAATTCAGGTTTAATTCAAATACATGTCCAAAAGTATGTGGACAGTCAAACGGCACCCATTTGTGATCATTTTTCATACCATGCTGCCGTAACAGTTCCTCCACTGTTCTGGTTTCAGCATTTATATGTTGGACCCAGGCCCATCACTGATGTCTGGTGATAAGGTCTGACTCGCAGTCCAGTTCATCTCCAAGGTGTTGGATTATTATTTTAAATCTCTGTGTAAAATTTGCATTGTGCTACTGTATGTTCTTTTTCCTCCTGCATCTCTCTTTCCCCATCTGTCTCTCTCAACTCAACCTGTCGAAGCAGCCGGCAGCCCACCCTGAGTCAAGGTTCTGCTCAAGGGATTTTTTTCCTGCTGCTGTTGCCCAGTGCTTGCTCATGGTGAAGTGGTCAGGATTGTATGTAGGCGTCCACATAGTTTTGGCCATACAGTGCAAAGAAATAGATAGACAGACAGATACAGTATATGAATCTCTGACAGTAGGGTTTCTTCTCTCATAAAGGTCATGTCTAAAATCTTTAGCCTGGTTCCTCCAGTGGACGTTACGCTTAATGTAATGCCTTCTGACAGGAGCGCCACAGCCCCTGGATTTACACACTGTATACAGCTGAGAGGCACACCAAGCTCCCTTTACACAGACACACACACACACACACACACACTCTCACCAACAGCAGCATATCCGGCAATCAAAACGTCACAGCCCACCAGGGAGGTACCAGCTGAGTGACGACAGGCTGAGAATGACAAATAGGCTGTAAAAACGCATTATGAAAACTAAAAACAGAGGAGATTTGTTCTAGATCTTTCACCACCAAATTCAACAGAAGCCATTGAGGATTTTGTAGCAATGCAAAATGTTTGCTTACTCACGTCTCTCGAAGCAAAGAAGTCTGCCAATAACAAAGCAATGCAACAGATTGGCAGTATAGCTCCCACTGAGCCATGTATTCATATAGCCCTCAGTAGTAACGACTTCCTGAGCTTCTTTAATGATTCAATTATACTTATTAGAGACAAAATGTATCACCTTCTGCCCTCAACCAGTACAGATTTACCTTCAAACTCAGGAGCCTTAGAAAAAGCAGTAAAACATGACATATATTGACATATATTGCTTTTCTCACATCAGTATTCGCCAACCAACTTCAATGTTTTCCTCATCAAAGTCATTAACCTCCCTTTTAGACCCCATCCCAACTAGACTTCTTACAGAAGCTTTACCCTTAGTCAGCACTTCTTTACTAGATATGATCAATCTGTCTTTACTAACAGGCTATGAATCACATTCTTTTAAAGTAGCTGTAATTAAACCTCTTCTTAAAAAGCCCACTCTTAATCCAGGGGTTTTAGCCAACTATACCCCTATATCTAACCTTCCCTTTCTATCTATATCTTTCAGAAAGCAGTTGACAATCGGATGTATGATTTTCTACATTGGCGTAGTTTATAAACATAAATCCTCTAATTTACTTATGTTTATTTGAGGATTTTCAGTCAGGATTCAGAGTGCATCATCAGAGACAGCACTGGCAAAAAAAAAATTCCAAATTGCTTTCGAACTGGATGAGACAAAGGACTTTGTACTTGTCTTGTTTGATCTTAGTGTTGCATTTGACGTCACTGACAATCACATCATATTACAGAGACACAAACATTTACTGGCATTTAAGGAACTGCACTAAGTTAAGTCCTATTTTTTAGATCAATCTCAGTTTGTACATGTCAACGATGAATCCTCAGTGCACGCCAAAGTTAGTTCAACAAGGTTCTGTGCTTGGACTAATACTATTCAACCTCCTTTAGGCAAAATTAAACAGATGAAACAAATCAGTTAGCTACACTTCGAGGATGCCTTAAGGATGTAAAACCATGCATTTTTCTGATGTCTCAGACAAAACTGAAGTTATTGTACTTGGCCCCAAACACCTCCAAAACACAGTGTCAAACATATACTTACTCTAGATGGCATTGCCCTGGCCTCCAGTGCCACTGGTATCTTTGATCAGGATGTGGCTTTAACTACCACATAAAACAAACTTCAAGGACCACTTTCTTCACCTATGTAACATTGCAAAAATCAGGCACATCCTGTCTCCAAATGATGCTGAACAACTAGTCCACGCATGTGTTACTTCTAGGCTGGATTACTGGAATTATTTATTATCCAGCTGTTCAAATAAGTCCTTTAAGACTCTCCAGCTCATCCAGAATGCTGTGTCCAGACACCATTTCTACATTTAAGAGTAGGCTTAAGACTCTTTGATAAAGATTATATTGTAGTTAGCTGGTCATCCCTTTAGGCCAAGACTGCCGGGAGTCCTCCCATAATGCACTGAGCTCGTCTCTCACCCTCTCCATCTGTATGCATTCTTATCTCCTTCCTCTCTCGAAGTTTTGTTTTCTCGTCTCCCTCCTCTCTCGTTCTGTCGCTTTCTGCCTGCTGAGCTGTGGAGTCTGGATCTGTGATTGCAAGTCACCAACTGTCCCCATATTCCAACTCGGCACGCACTGTTATAATTATTATTATTAGTCCTATAATTATTATTGCTAATATTACTTATATTGATTTTTGTATTGTTACCACTACCATTTTTAGTGTTGTACATCTCGATGTGGAAATGGCTTTGGGCTGTGTGTGTTCTATTTACACTTTACTGTGCGTTTATGTCGACATGTATGCGCTTGTACCAAGAAATCAAGGTCCCCTATATAGTAGGGGATGCTGTCACTGCCGAAAAATAGAAGCTTAAAGACATTATATATAAAACACTAACAACTCAATGTCAACATCAGTGCTAGGCAAATACATAGTATGAATAGATAAGATCATTTTTAATGATGACATCAGATACTGACATCTATGGAGAGTGCAGGGAGAGTTTGTCAATAAGGCTTGCAAACATTAAACTCAATAGGTTAACACAACCCATACAAAGTAAAATCCATCTGATTTTAATGTCACATAAACAAAGCAACTCTCTCTCTATTTTAATAGCCAGGTGCAGAATGAAAATCCCATAAATCTGCCTGTGTAGCTGTTCTGGGCTGTTACCTAAAACACTGATAAATCACCAATATGGCAGCATGAGTAATATGTCAGCAATGGGAGGGTTTTTTCCCCCCATAATTAAATTTTTATTTTTGGGTGTGTGTGCATGCGTGGCAGTAGCAGTGAGCTGCATGGTCTCAGTAAACATTAAGAGCCTAGTTGAGTACAAAGGTCTTCTTTGAGCGTAAAACCGACACAGTTTAATGCTCAAATCAACATTATAGAAGTTGTACTGAGGCACAGTAAGTCCACACTGATCAACACTTGAACCTGCTGGAGACTGATGTGAGTTTGTGCATCATCTTTTTTAGTCCATGACGTCCATCTCAACCGCTTTTCTTCCGTGTTAGTGTAGTGCAGGCCTGACTGAGTCAGATGATATTTGCGTACGGGTGTGTGCCAGTGCCAAAAACAACAGAAGGAGGTGGTTTTTTAGTGCAGTGAACAAGCTGAGTGGAGATATCTGAGTCACCGGGGTGTTGGTGAACTCTGGCCTGTGGCCTGAGAAGCAGCCAGACGTCCCGGTCTCAACCCTCCGATGGCGAGGATAGACCATCCGTCCAGGCTGCCACCGACACACACACACAAACACACACACCGCGGCCCATTTGGCTGCCACACTGGATCCGACCATCTCAGTGGATGTTACTGACAGCTGAGGCTTATCTGCAACTGAAAACAAATGATTAGCCTTCTTATAAGCTAAATGGCTTCTGTAGTTGTGTCTCAAGCTGAAAATTCAGGAAGATGATGGAGCATTTTTCATCTTGTTTATTAACCATCAAATGTTAAGGTTGCTGAAGGTGATTCAAAAATCTGAGGAGGAACTGCAAAGGAATCCAGAGGCATCAGAGGAAATCACCTTGGGAAGGTTTCTGGAATGGACTTTGCTGTGAGCTGTGAACTATAAAATGCTCTGGCAAATTTTACTTTAAACCAAAACTCAGCAGCTGTGGATGCCAGAACTATGCCACACTGAGCTCAGATACCCAGCAGATAAGAGCTGCATTTACAAGTCTATCTCTCCCTCGTACTCACTCTACTCACTTCCACTCTTCTCCAGTTCACTTTGCAATTCATTTTTCTTCTTCGCACTACTCCCCTATTTTTTAATGGTGACCTTTTATTACACTTTTTCAACCGCAGCACTTGTTTTATCATCTTTGATGTAAAGATTTGTTAATTATTAAACCATTATATCAAGGAGAATAAGCTTGTTGAGCATTTGAGTTGCGACCAGCACCAACTATTTCAGATGATTTAAGAAATGCAAACAGAAAGAACAAGAGGCAACATGCTTTTTAGACTTTTCAGAGGACTGAAAAATATATTGGTATGACTCAACCGCTCTGGCTTCTCACTTGTCTGGAAGCGAGTCCTACAAGCTCAGCTGTGAAGGGGACAAAGGTCAGTGCTCTGCAGGTCAGGACTGGGTGGCGCGTCCGGAAAGGAACTCTTTATGCAGTACCTGTAGCTGGAGCTGCAGCTTTATCACACACTAAACAGATTATCAAAAATGAAAAAGGTATTTGATTTGAATGGGTTTATAATGCGTACGATTCAAAATTACCACTGTGTGAAGGTCTTTGGGGTTTCCCAGATAATCCGGGAAAATCCGGAAATAATAAACAAGACTGACAGCCAAAACACAAATATCATGCCTGATTTGAAGCAGCCGAGTAAAAATAACAGCAGCATAAAAGTGATAAAAATGCTCTGAAGTTTTTCAAATGAGCTTTAGATATTGCAAAAGAAATTCTCAGCTGCAGAGATAACGTGGAAAACTTCTAAAGCCTCTTAACTTCCTAGAGGCAGAGAAATAAATCAGACATTGCACCTTGTTCCTGACGATCTGCACTAAAGGAAGAAAAAGTCTATGTGCCATTATTATGATCACATCAGTTGAAAGACAAATGGTCTGTGATTACCACCTCAATTGCTTATAAACAAATATTGCTGCTATATTCATATGTAGATTTACATTTATTATTGTGTTTATAAGAATTGTGTTTCATTTGATTTGAAAATGATTGTGAACAGTTTCTTTGTAAATAATGAGGTCTCAAAAGGTTTTCCTTTATTGAATAAAAGTTAATGAATATTTCCTCAATGACTTAATGTTGCTTGTTTCATCCAATCAATGCAATTTAACAGGCCTTGCATGCCCCAGACAATTTGATCATTGCAGCATGGATGCAAGTCATGACCGTTACTGGGAAACGAGGGCAGAAGCCAATCATTATAACATTGTTGAAGACCTGTGGGGTGTGTTTACAAAATCTGCAAAACAGCATGCATGGTATTAAAATGAGCCACGCTCCCTTATGCACTGGCCTAGTGTTGATCCTGTTGTTTATTAGCATTCAAAGCTGGCCATGATACACGCTGCAAATAACCACAGGAGCCCTGATAAATCCTAAAGATAGGATATCACATAGTACTCACTGCTGCATGCAATAACAAAGATTGTTGCTGTATAGGTGCAGTCTATTGACTCAACCTTGAAGCAGCTCATCCGTTTTCTGTACATAAGGCTAAAAATGTGTGTCTATGATATTCTGAGTATGTGCTGCCGAATGGCCAAAACAAAAATTGGTCTGCCAATTTATTCAAGGAACCTCCCTCAGGGGTCCCTTTATTTGTGTTCCCCAGTGGACTGCCAGTTGTGATACACAGCGCATGATATTATGATGCTTCAAATAGACGATTATTATAAAAGCCTGCAAGAATTGCTAGTCAACAAATGCTGCGCTGGGTGGTTAAAGATGTATTTAATCTCCGGTGAGATTTATGCATTTTATTTGCACGCTTTTAAACAAGATTAATGGTCCCCGCTGTGTTCAAGCCAATCTAACGTTTGGCTAATTAGAAGTGTGTTTGGGGAATGGCAGGTGGCTGAATAGGAAGTTTGCTGCTGGTTCTCTCGTCACCTCCCAGGATGATACACTGGGAATCGGTCATAAAGAGACAACTGCCATTTCCCGGCTGAATAAAACAAGTCATCTGGGCCATTCAGCTTCACACTGCTTCCTTATGGCTGAGAGGGTAGCACAAGTCTATTGAACAGTTTTAACAGTTAAAGCTCGGAATCTGCAACAGAGGATATAAGTTACAGCAGGAATCCACATGGAGATGGAGAGGGGGTTGTTTATGGCGATGAATGTCTCAACACATGTCACAGAGTCAGTATGACTTCCATGTGTCTTCTTAATGAGGGTGGCTGGACAAGAAGTTGGGCCTTTGCTAAGAGTTATTGAGATGGATTCCCCAGCTCATCTACATTAATGGCGATAAAAAAACAACACTCTCCAAAAAGTGTTAGCTTCCTACGCATGTCACCATGGCCAATAGATACTGCAAGTACAGATATAGAGATATATTTTGAGCCCATTCAACATCTACTTCTGTGTCAAGCTCTTTACATTATTTTGAAATTGTTTAAATTTTCAGTCATAGAATGCAATATGTAAAATGTGGTCTCAGCCAAGACTGAAATAAGTGCTCTTACCCTCTTATAGTTATGCAACACATGTCTGTCGCTAGAAGGAGTTAGTGATGACATTAGATTAAATTTTTAATTATTGATATCTACGGGCAATTGTGTACACGCCCCCACTGCTGCATCAACTAGCCGGTGTGCCACTGCCAAATAGACATGCATGTGCACACATTCCCAGTAAGGCGGTGCATTAATCATATTATAATCATGGCCTCATTTTTCAAACTGATTACATTTATAAACAACACTGATTAATGTTCATTTGCATAAAAACAACCTCCTCCTCACTTGCAGACACTTGTATAACTATGACATATAAATGCCACTACACAACGTACAGCACATAGATAGCAACAAGCAGACCTGACATCACTCAGTGTAACGGGAACCGAAGGAGGAAGAAAAACTTTGGAGACGCAAACACTAACGTTATGTTAAGACAAAATCGTCAAAATTAATGTTGGTGACAAAACAAGGGGTCATTTTGGGGCGTTTAAAGACAATTAAGACAGCAGCAAAACAAAAAAAATATGAGCACCCTCAATGCATATTATACGTATAAGCATTTTCTGATCCACTATGCAATTTTCTGATAACGCTTTGGTTAAAGGTTCTCTGTGGAGTTTTAGAGCCTTACTAGCGTTATGGAGCTGTTTTTTTCAAATTTTAGTCAGAAAAACTAGTTACAGGAAGGTTGGCTTACTTTTAGTTAAGGTTAGGGGACCTTTGTCATCAAGGTTACAATAATAAACAACATGGTTATAATTATAAAGTTTGTGGCTTGATAATGTCACACTTCTTCTCGACGGAAAAGAGTCATAATTCCTTCAGCAGTCTTTGTTACTTTGTTACTAAATGCCTTGGTGAGCAAATGTTATTCTGTCTGCTGAAGTCACTCTGACAGTTACCCACCAACAGCCATTACAAATTGTCAATGCATTTTTGCATGCCTTATTTATGCATAAAAGTATTTGTATGTTTAAATATACATTTACACATAATATAGTATTATATGTAGGACACCACACGTGCAATCAGGCAGACCAGCAAAGACAGAATCACCTGTAACATCAATAATAGTCTAATTAATGAGCTTGGAGGTCGGATTTGTTCTCATATTCTTTATCATTATTTTTCTTCATCGTATGAGTTGACGAGTACTAAACTAAGAAATTATGACAATTGTCCAGCACAAACTCAATTAACAACACATAGTGTATGCAGAGAACTGTATTATTCCACAAAAGATTTCCTTTTCCATTTCCCATAGAGTCTGATTCAACCCAGGATTAATTATTTACAAGAGTCACATCACAAAGCATACCTAATAAATGGGCTAGGTCCTTAGGCATTTATGCACTGTTCAACTAGTGTAAGTATTAAAGTGGAGAGCACCTTGTCAACTACTGACATCTGCCAAATTTATTAACCATTACTAATTGAATAATATTTAGTAATTCAGTTCAAAATTCTTTTTGTCAAAGACATCTAAAAAATTGGACAATGTTAAGAAATATTTCCCTTGAGTTTAAAAACATTTAAAAATAGAGCAGTATCTTTGAATTTTTACAATTTCCACGGACAAAAAATCTGATAGGTGATACTATGGAGGTCAAGATGATGGAAACTGATGACACTATAAAAAGATAACGACATACATAAAAACTAATTCTACAGAATAATTTGTCCACAATGAAACAAACCATAGCTACAGCATACTAGCAACCCCATGAGACTAAGATGTTAATGCTCATTAAAAAGTAAAATTGCTAGATAGATAAAACATGGGGAAAAACCTATGCTATGCTTATATCCTTAGAGGGGCAAACATTGTTGGGTTTTGCCTAAGGGTGGACTCCTAAAACTGTGTTATTAGCTGAGTCAGTAGTCACTTTAGGACTCAGCTTGTCAAGCTCATCTACACTGAGCTGGTTCAACTGTTATTAGTCTACAGGCTTGATCAGACAAAACTAACAGAATAAACTAGAAGAAACAATGTTGTCCTGAGTCTTTGAGTCAGTATTTGGTTTACCAACAGAGGACTCACTGATATTTTCAAGTGTCCCACCACCCATGTTTGGTACAATACTACACTACCAGACTATGAATGGGATTTCTCGGCTCATTATTTAATGATTACCTATTTTAGTGATATCACATCCTGTTTCGGAGCCGTCAGGGCAACATTAGTCTGTAAATAAGTCTGGAAAATCAGCTGTAGAGTAAACAGCACTTAGTCAGCCACAGGGGTACTTAAGGTGAATGCTAATGTTACAGTGTTTACATGCAAACATTACCGTGTTATTGTACAATGCTTATATCTAAGACTTCAACCAAGGAAGGTTAAATCAAGAGCAAGTGGACTTGTTTTAAGATACTTGAAGACATTTTGCCTCTGAAGAAGCCTCTTGGATGAGAGGTGAAACATCTTCAGGTATCTTCAGCAAAGTCCAGTTGCACTTGATTTAATCTTCCTTGAATAACTATGACCTTGATGATCTTCATGGACATTTAGGACATTAGCATGCTATTTTTGCTACAGGACACACAAATTTGTTTTAGAGGTGAAAGGTAGAGCATGCACTGTTGAAAAAGTAAAAATTTAAAATGCTACATGAAACTCTGAAGATCAAGGCCTATCCTTTGTGTTGCCATATATAATAGACAGGTGTTTCTATTATTTTGTCTACCCTATTTATATCAACAAGATTAGAAACACCACAGAAACACCTCTATGCATAATGCACAACAGTTCAGCAGCACCATAGAAACACATCCTCCAAAAACTGAAGATTATAAAGCATTTAAAAAGCAGGACTTACAAGCTGCTGGCTGTAGCATTATAATTAATAGATAGATATGAGAGTGGTATGAAAATATTTCCCAAAATGTTAAACTATTCTGTTAAGGTTACAGACAGATCACGCTTACGGTTAATAAAGGGGCAAACATTAATTGCAGGTCTGTGATCTGAATGAAAACCAAACATGCCCACCAACCTGACACCATTAATTTGTTCCTAGCTAAATAAGGGCAAACGGCTTCCTGTATTCGTGATGAACATTGGCATTGGGCATAAATTGTGAGGTGCAGAATCAACTGGTTCTTGGGGATAGTGGGCTGATAAAAAGATATACAGCATTGTACAAAAATGTGAAAACACATGAATGCATCCGGGCATCCACCCACACACAGTATCTCTCTGTATCTCCCTCCTTCCCACACCCACACAAGTTGGATCAGCTCAGCCACAACGGGAGGAAGAGAGATTTGACAGCAGAGCTTCTCTCTGATCACGCTGATGTGGTCCTGAGAGGCTTGAGAGAGGACAGCGGCTTAACACACCAATACTGCCCCGCATTACAGCTCCACAGGCCTGCAGGGAGGCTGAAGAGATGCCCTGTCCCGCATCTCCACGGGCATGACAGGAAGGCCGGGGGGATACTGTGATGTTTGGACGCGAGTCACACGACTGACAAAATACCACCTGTCCTACATTCACAGCTCAGAAGCACACTGACCATTTGTGATGCTAATGCCAGCTGACAAGACTGTCAGAAAGGGACAGAGGTGGCATATGAGAAATAAAATCAGCACACAGAAATGAAACCAAAGAGGGCAAAGTTGTGAGAAGTAAGAAAATGTCTTTCTTACCGAAGAAAAAAAAGGGATTTATCTATGAAAGCAGTGACTTCCAGAAAAATATGACAGATAACGGGTGACACCTTCAATTAGAGAGAGCCTGCTTTGATCATGTCATTAAGGATGGGAGGGGGAGCAACTAGACCTAATAATTAGCTCAGCTTTCTGACATCCCCTTTAATTGTTTGCTCATTTAAGGTATTTTCCTCTGCTTCATTACCGACTGGAAGTAAGTGTCATTTATTCTCTGCTAATTATCAGGAAGGAAATAACTTTTTAAACAGCCCATCTCACTGGTAATACAATGAAACACAAACTGAATCAAATTTCATTTGTCAGCAGCTGATAAACACACATGGTAAAAAAAAAAAAATTGTGATTTGAAGTTGCCAGCCACAAAAAAAGAGTCGCCATCAAATTCCAGCAGGAAAAAAAAAAAATCATGCAACTGTTTCATTCATAATTAGCATTCTTCTTGTCTTTTGAAGGATTTTTTCCATCTCAAATTTGAAATGCAGATGTGCTTCATAATAATAGATAGCTGCCAAACATTATCAAAATCATCTAAAAATGAAGTAGGTTTGATTCTAGTCATTTTAAAAAAATTAATTTTGCATTTTTTCCCCCTCAATGTTAAATGGGGGAAAAAAACAGAGGTTATTCTAAACGTCAGATGGTTTAATCAAATATTCCGTCCATGTGCACAAAAAAAATAATAAATTGGGGGAGGAAAAACTTTTACTTATCTCTACTTTTCAGGTGTGAAACAAGTCAGGCAAACGACAGGGATTAAACTTTGATAGCATTATTTAAAGTTAATCATTTACATAGTCTTTCCTTAAATTATCTTTTGTTTTAAAGTCAGACAGTATCAGCTCTCACTGCAAAAGTGAGTAAGTGTAAAATGCAATCAGGACCGCGGCAAATGATGAAATGTCAAAGCCTCTTTTAGCTGTCGCCTGCTAAAGGAGCTGTGAAATCAAGCCAACGTGTAATCATTCTGTGTTTTATAAGCTCTGGTTTAGAATTCATGCAGACGACCCTTTTAATCCTTGGACCAGGGAAATGTATTTCTATGACAGGAAGAAAAATGTGAATGAGAAGGTGAAGTCTGGAATAAACTGCACCATCCTTGCATTGCATTTATTTATTACACATAGTGTATATATTAAAATTGTCTTATCATTTACCATTGACCCCCCACAAAGTCAAACCCCAGCCCTTTACAGAGACGAAACAGGGGCTGATAACCCTTCCCTTCTTAGCAACTAACAGAAGGGTAACGTGCAGCAGAATATCTTGAGAGGATGAAAGGCGGAGACAATGGCCGTTGTCTGGAGGAGAGTGCTCATACACGAACAGCCTGAACCACCATGGGGAGGTGCTCATGAAACAGTGTTTCCACTAGCAACATCATGGAGTTCAGCAAAGTGTTGTAGACAAAACATGAATCCAGTGAGGTTTTCATGGTGCCTATTGGCAATGGTAGCATGACAAAGAGAGGATTTCATTTTGCATGCCTGACTTTGAAAAGGTGAATGTTTCCTCTGGTCATCAATGATTACAGAGAAACTTTTGATATGGATGGGTTACGCCAGTAGAGGCTTTGGTTAGCCTTCCCTCCAGGACTCATCTCAGAGCAGTCAGCTCCAGGGCGTTCTACTCTTTCTGTCTCTTAGTGAGTTTGGTTGAAGCGTTTAAAAAGCTGTCATCATCAGTGAGGATGGCTCCAGCATGTCCTCTCCCTGTCCTCTGTCCGGGCAAGCCCCTTAGGGGCCAGAAGCACCTGTCCTTCAGAAGAACAGCTAGGCCTCTGCTTAACACTGCTGTCAGGACTGCCATACTATCTGCAAATCACTATGCCTCAAGGGAAGTGAAGAGGTGACGAGGACGAAGGTTGAAATGCTGAGTGAAGGAAGGGGATAGTGGTGCATACCATACTTATGCCAAAGGAACTAAGGCATGCTAGTGATTACTAATCACTCCTACAACGCCCACACTGGCCTTTGAAAATGTCCCACACTGGGGAATTTAGTCGATTTATTAGTTAAGTGAAGCTTTGGAAACAGCAGGTGAGCATTCATGATTTTCTGTGCCAAATAGCAGCTTGCAACATAAGCCAAACAAAATACAGTATATGATGAGAAATACTTTCCATACAGTAGAGCGAACATTTTTTATCCATCACCTGTACATTACACAGAATGCAATGTAACTGAGCAACAAACAGGGTCTCTAACCCCTAAAGATGTGGTTTCAAACCTTCAACATTTCTCTTGATGAATCAAATGACAATGTCAAAGGTTTCGCTCATAGTGATGAGCCTGACAAGAATCATCACCTGACCCTGATTCCCAGCAGCTGTTCGGCCACAACTTTTTAGTTAAAAAAAACAAACAAAAAAACTATAATAACCTCCTGTACAGTATCTGCTCAACACTGTACGGGAGCCAGTTATCAACTCACTGGTGAACATAGCGAAGGACCAGAAACAGAGCTAAAAGAGAGTGAAAATTGGACTTACATTAATCATGTGGACATCAACACATCTCCAAATGAATCATGATGCTGCTCTATAGCTGCTGAATTTCTAAATAAGAAACTGTAGCCAACTCAACTTAATATGTCAATGTGTCAGTTTCTTTCAGCTGCCCCCCAAAACTTAGTTTTTGTAGTTAAATGTAAATATCAGAAATAAATATTCAAATATCCAATAACTAAATGCACGACAGTCGAAGTAAAAGTTTGGTTAAAAAAAGTTATGTATTGTTTATGGGAAGTCAAAATCTCGGCTAATCTGCTTAATCAGGACTCTGTGTGTGTTTGTTTTTTTGCTGAGATTTGATTGACATTTGCCTCGCAACATAAGCAAACAGCCCATCAACTGTCATCAGATTTTTATTCACATGTTGACAGACCCTGACTGTTGCACAAACCCACTTCAAACCAGTGAGAACAGCAATGACAAAAATACAAAAACAGAAAGCACTCAGAAAAAAACAAACAGAACTCCTCAGATTCATAGTAAGGAGCGGATTGAGTAAAGGTGCAGCACAGACCAGCCACATCATGTTGTGTTGTACCATTTGATGCCCAGCGTGTACAATGGGATGTGCCAGTCCCAGAAGAAATATGATATTTGTAAAGCTTTGACCCATGTCAACACTGGTAAATAGTACAGTTGTGAATCCTAATGTGTCAATGGGAAAAACCCGCAATTCAAGACCCCTCGAATGATTCAGAGACAAAAAACATTTTACTCAAAATGCATAAACCGTATGCCTGAGTTTGTAGATTGGTTCTATGCCGAGTTGCTGGGCTCTATCAAGTCTCCATGTATGTCTAACAGGCTTTTTTTTAAAGAGAAATGGACATCTGTGCAGCTACCTGTCAGTGGGTGAAAGGAGGGAAAGGAATACATTTAAATTTAAAATGATGTGTCCACCAGCCCAGTTAAATTCTCTTAAATTTTAGGTTTTCATGCTGATGTGGATTTGTCCAACAGCCCTGTGTTACCAGTTAACAAGCTGGTTCTGTTACAAAATAACTGAATCTATGGTATGCTTTGGTTCTGCTGCTGATGAAGATTTAATGTTTTACAAGGGGAAAAAATGCCTCAATGCCATGTTTTGAGGACAGTATGAATTCTGCATTCACTGCTGCAGCAGGTACAGCTCATATAAAACGTGCAGCTAACATATGGACCTTTACCATGCAGGAGGGAATGATTACAGTCCAACATGAATGTCAACAATCTGCCTCTGCCTGTGAATCTGTTACATGTCCAGATGCATCTCTGGATTTAGCATTGTGTTTGTGTATTTGTGCACTCAGTGGGCTCCAACGTTATATTGTGCATAGCCTGCACTAATGGTGGCCTTAACTGTATCGTATGTGTCTGCAAAAGCCAGACAGAGAGTGAGAACTACACAAACACTCATCCTGCCAAGTCTGACACCAATCTCTGCCAGTCGAGCAAGCTTCGCTGCCTTATTTCGGTGCATACAGTATCTGCTTTTACCTGCTTGTTTGTTTTTCTCCCACACTGTACCCATCTATATTTACACTGTCTGCATAAATCTTCCCCAGGAATGTGTGTGGATAGATGGAGTGCACAATGAATGTTTAATTTATTTAGCCTGTGTTACTTTCACTATTTATAATGAGATGTCTCCATTCTAACAAGAAAACCTCAATTAACTGTGAAATATGTTATTTTCTTTGAAATACTTGAGAATTTTTGAAAAGTTTTATATTTTGTGTAGCAGCCTCCCACTCATGTCCTGACCCACACAAATACTGCATGGCGCAGCAGGAGACGTGCTAATAGGAGTCCATATTTCCCTTTGCCCGTGAAAGATAGCCCATAGGAGTTTGAGTAATGAACCAGTGCCACCTGTGCCCATGATGCCAGGGGGATGTGGACTATAATGCTGATGAGCTTCTGAGAGCCAATGTGCCTCTGTGCTCCGGCATTCGACCTCTTCACATCTCCATCCATTTTGGAAATGTTCTTTGCTAGAATTGTGTCTCCCATTTCACTCGTTTGAATCAAAAGGTTTGGATGGACACTGTAAAGAAAACAGCAGTTTTGTGAAAGAGAGTCCTGGGTCTCATTTACTGAGGAGGGCTGTGTGGGAGCACATTTACAGTACTGCAATGGTAATGTGGGCTTTCTCAGAAAGTATGTGGCTGGGAACACGCAACACTGTGAGGAAGAAATGAAATAAAAGCATTGTAATTACTATGCTAAGGGAGCGGCAATTACCTTCAAAAGACTGCTGCAACTGCAAATTTCAGCATTAACCACCAAACAACCCCATGCACCATATTATTATTCATACAGATGGATGTCAATGTAAATGAATCAAGAAGTACAGTACTCATGCGGTTGAACACAGTCATATACACGTAAGAATGCAAACCAAGGTACGATCAAAACATGGGTCTTAATTTCATACTTTTGGCCATGATAGAATGGACCAAAATTATTTACAGTGTCGTAGTTGTGCGTCCATCACAACATTGAATGAAATTCCTTATTTAAAAAAAAAAATGTGCTAACTATTATTACATAACCTTATGCCATAGAGCTCCACTGTTTTCTAAAACCTATTCAGAACACATTAGTGCGCCGAGTTGCACTCAGTGACATCTCCGTTTATGAACATGAACTCACACACAGTAGTTTATTTGGGGATCAATCATTTTTCACCGGGCTACCGTAAAAACTCACTCGAGCACCAAATGTGGATTAATCTGCTACTGGAAACAGCCCATAACAAATGCAATATTTTCTCCAGTTTCAGCAAGTTTGTTTAAAAATAAAAAGCTCAGCTGGTTTAGGTAAAAACTTTGTTTTAAGGAGGTCATATTATGTTATTTGTCTTTTTCACTCTCCTTTATTAAGTAATCTTTTTTTGTGCATGAAATAGTTTTGCAAAGTGAAAAAGCCCACAGTCCAGCCCAAAGGTAGTTCCCATCTCCCACATAAAACACTGCTCTGAACTGCCTGCTCATTTGTAGTCCATCCCTTTCTTTCCTGTGACATCACATCAAAATACGCGTCATAATGCTCGCCAAGTGCCTAGTCCGACACACCCTCAAAAGCACCGGTGGAAAAACACCCTTTATGGAAGAAAGATACATTTGTTACAAATTGATAACTCAGGATTAGGTCCATGTTGCTAAGCTGGTAAGGGGAACATACAGCTGAACCGAAGCCATTTTTCTGCCTTCTCATGACCCGCCCCCACTCTGCTTCTGATTGGCTAGTAGTCCTTAACTAGGAACTGTGCAACTCCCAATAAAGATCTTGTAGAGGCCAGATGTATCACTCTATAGCTAAGACGAAGCGTCCTCAAAAACACTGGTGGAAAAACACTGAGCTGCAGCACACACCTCTTCTCTCCCTTCCAAACATTAGCTAACCTCCAGACACTCAATGAACATAAAGTTGTTACTGTGATGTAGGGACAGAGTTCAGTTAAATGGATGCAAGATACATTTGTTACAGATTAATAACTCACCACTCTGAAACTCTTGCTCCAGCCAAGCTGGTCGCCAACATGTACAGCTTAACCGAAGCCGCCTTTGCTTCTCACTGACCCGCCCTTCTCTGTTTCTGATTGGCTAGAAGTCCTTAACCAGGAACTGCGCATGTGCAACTCCCAACAAAAATCATTTAAAGA